>CAUYPO010064673.1:0-44299 GCA_963574435.1 Cheirogaleus major | reverse complement strand
GTTCAAATGACACTCTACAAAAAAGACACCTGCACTTGAATGTTTATAGCAGCACAATTCACAATTGCAAAGTTGTGGAAACAACCCAAGTGCCCAGCAATACATGAGTGGATCAACAAAATGTGGTATATGTATACCATGGAGTACTATTCAGCTATGAGAAACAGTGGTGATATGGGCACCTCTTGCATTTTCCTGGATAGAGCTGGAACCCATTCTACTAAGTGAAGTATCTCAAGAATGGAATAAGAAGCACCACATGTACTCATCAGCAAATTGATATTAACAGATCAACACCTAAGTGGACATATAGGAATATCATTTATCGGGTGTCGGGCAGGTGGGGAGGGTGGAGGAGAGGACGGGTATATACAAACATAATGAGTGATATGTGCAACGTTTGGAGGATGGTCACGCTTGAAGCTCTACCTCGAGGGGGGAGGGGGGCATGGGCAATATACGTAACCTTAATATTTGTACCCACATAATATTGAAATAAAAAAAAGAAATTTTATCCCCAAAATTCAATAAAGACAAGGAAATGTTTCATTGTTAAAAAAAAAGAAAATATAACTCATTAGTTTAATCACCAGTAACATTAATTTAACAGTCATTTTTCAAGAAAGTTGGGGGTTGGAGAGGGAGAAAGACTGAGGGCATTTGGGGCCACAGGGAAAAATGTGAGAAAGAGCCCAGGCAGACATGGAAGCAGTGTGTGCTGACAATGGGCTCACAACTCTGGCTCGGGGCCCTTCCTATGTGCATGGAAAACTCAGGAGAAGCCATTCTGAGCAAGAAGCAAAGTCAAGTTCTTTAACCTGGACAACCTAGAAGAGCAGATTACTATGATGAAAGGAAGAGGTGTTTTTATTTTTCATTTCAGATAATGCAGCCTAGGACTAGTCAGAACTGTTTTAAGACTTTTCTAAGACTATTGGAAATAAACTCCACAGATAACCTTGAAAACTTAAAAGTACAGATTGCTATGGTAGATCTGGGTTAAAAATATCTCCAATTGGTATAATATATCTTTCTGTGCTCTAAACATTCCACCAAAATATATTGAGCTCCTGAAGTCAAATGAGACCTTTTTGAAACATCCTTTATTTCCTGTCAGTGGCCAAACAGGTCTTTGAGAAACCACTCATAGGAAAGGGGGACTGCTAGGATATGGATTCTAGTGAATCGTATTAGTGACCAAATGAGTCATTAACACAGCTGTAAAAAGAGTTTCATCATAATGAACAATGCTTCACTGATGCTTCTCAACACTGGACTGAAACTAAATGGATCTAGGTGAGATTTCTTTGTGCAGAGAAGTGCTCACAGAGCCCACTTCAAATATGCCAACAGCTAACACCCTGCCAATGTCAGAAGCTCCACCAGCTCACCTATTAGAAACAATCTTATTCTGTGTAGGATGGCTCACCTGCTAACTAGAATCTAGCTCATTCAGTCTCCCTTTCTGCCCTGGCAGATGTGATCAATCCTCAGAGAGGTGTCTCAGAAGCAAGGAGTCAGTGGGGTGCTGGTGTTGGAAGTGACAAGTAGTTGGACAGCTGATTATATTGGACCTGAATGATAACAATTACAGCCTCTTTACCTCTCCAGCTTTTTAATGAGTTTCAGAAAGTCAGATAATTCTAAATGCCTATGGAAGCCTCTATCTGAAAACTTTAGGGAGATATGGAAAGTTTATTTCCATCAGCCAGTGATTCAGTGAACTCAACAAGGAATTAAATAAGTGAAGCACTTTGGAGCTAATACTAATGCAGGCACAAAATTTAGACAAAAGTAGTCAAAGAAATAGCTCAGGATCTTATTCACTTGGGGGTATACCAGCAGACTACTGCTAGAAGGCCAATTAGCTATAAACACAGGAAGAATTCTCAGTATCTTTAGAACTTATTACAGTTTTGTCACCTGTGGAAGTACTATTGCCTACAAACAGACCCAATTTCTTAATCACAAAGCCTTGATCAATTAACTTCTTTTACATCATTGTTTTGTAAATGAGCTCCTGTACTTTACCAGTTTACTGTGAGCCTTTTAGGTTTCTGTTTAGTTTTTTTATTTTGTTTTATTTTTTATCCCAAGTACATATTTGGCAC
The DNA here is from genome assembly GCA_963574435.1 of Cheirogaleus major. Classification (NCBI taxonomy): domain Eukaryota; kingdom Metazoa; phylum Chordata; class Mammalia; order Primates; family Cheirogaleidae; genus Cheirogaleus; species Cheirogaleus major. The sequence goes on along the minus strand of CAUYPO010064673.1, from coordinate 42,188 downwards.
AAGCTCTGTTCTTTTAAATAAATGGTATATTAAACAATAGAGTCTAAGATTTATTGGCTGATTTATGCTGATATTAAGAGAAAAATACAACTCATCAGTTTAATCACCAGTAACATTAATTTAACAGGTAATTTCTTAAGAAATTTGGGTGTTGGAGAGGGGGAAAGATCCTGAGGGCATTTGGGGGTATAGGGAAAAAGAGAGAGAGTAGAAAATGCCCAGAGAGAAAATGATGGAAGCAGTGTGTACCAAGGACTCACCTGCAGCTCTGCTCATTAAGATTCTATTATACTCATTCACTCATTCACTCACTTCTGGACCTAAATTAATTCCTTGAATCAGAGAATATAACTACTTTTTAATACTCTCCATTGGCTTTCATAATAAAACTGCATTTTATTCTTCATAGAAAAATGAATGTAAGGAAATGTAAACCATTTTAAACATTCTCTGCTAGTCTAATAAAAAAATAAAAGACTAGTAAAAGCAATCATTAAGATGCCAGATTAAAATGTCAGATTAAAACACACACCTAAATTCACTCCTTCCCAAAGTAGAACCCAATGGGATCTCAATATATATATAAAATCTCTCAAAGATGGGAGAAAATCACCTACTCATTTTTTAAACTAATAAACAGATAACTGAAGGACCACTGATTAAGCAGATTGATTACAACCAAACCCCTAAGCCTGAAGTGGGGAAAAGCTGGCAAACAACTTTATTTATATTGAAGAATCCTCAAAAGGCTCAAATGCTAGTAGCACTGGAGATTTGTGGTATTTCTGGGAATGGGAGTGAAGGAGACTCTGGATAGGTAAGAAAATAAAGAGAATATGGAAAAAGTCTTTTGAGAATCATTTCAAACTCTAGATGCCCTTCCAGAGTCTATTCCATGGAGTGACTGTATCTCCTCTACCCCTGAGATCTATGAAAGATTATTTTTCAGAAAAGTTTAAATCAGAGGATCTCTGGACTGGGGATGATGAGCATGCCTGTGCACCTGGGTAACTTACTAAAAGCAAGGGCATTGAGTGGAATATAAATAGTGAATGCCGAATGCTCAGACCACCAGCTCTCTCCGTCCACTCATCTCCCAGAATTCTAAACCAAATCTCTACCCTGTAAGCTGGGGATGAGGAGATCCTTCTTTGGGACACCTGATCAGCCCAAGAGGAAATACATAAAGATACCAACATGTGGAGCTTGGCAGCTAATGGTTTGTCTACGCCATCCTACTGTGAACTCAAAACCTCCAAGCTCCATTCCCATACACAGGGTATTCAATCAGTTTTTTAAACCTCAATTTATGAGCAGACAAAAACAGATCTCCTGACACCTGAGGAAAGCTTTTCATCTGAGGAAAGTTAGCAGCCAAAACAAATATTGAGAAAAACATAAGCCACTGGGAGGACAAAGTCTACAGAGAGAAAAAAACTTAGAGAAAACAACTATGATTGACATCCTCCTAGCAATAAATGAAGACATGGCATCCATGATCAGGTCAGGAAACAATAAAATACTCAAAGAACAGAAAAGCAGTTCTGGGAAATTTAAATCACAACGGCAGAAATGAAAAACATCAACAGATGGGAAAGAAGGTTAATTTGAGGAAGTATCATAAATGATGAGCAAAAAGACAAACAAATGAATAAAAAGAGGGAAAGTTAAGAAATTAGCAGGAGCAGTTCAAGAAGTCTAATATCCAAAAAGTAGTGGTTCGGTAGAAAGAACTAAGAAAACAGGAGAAAATCATCCACTAAATAATTTAAGGTAATTTCTCAGGATTAAAGTTTGAAAGGACCCATTCAATGCCAAACACAATGGATAAAAACACTAAAATATGACATTAAGAAATTTCAAAACCTTACTGGAAAAGAGAAGATCTCAAAACCCTCAACAGAGAGAGAGGAAAAATCTCATAAATCAAAGCAAACTTTTTCTTGGTTAACCAAGAAAATCAAGCAATAACTTCAAAACTCTGTAGTCAAATCATTTTCCAAATAGAATTCCATGCCTAATCAAACTATGCATCCAGTAGAAGGGTCAAATCAAGATATTTCCAAACATGTACAAACAAAAACAGTCACATTATCTCCCATACATTCTTCTGTGCTCCAGCAAGATGAAATTGATCAAGAAAGAAGTTTACATAGGACATATCAGAGGACAAAATAATCCCAGGTTGTCTGCTGAGACCCAGGCACAGAGCGGTGTTAGTTAAGGAACAGGCTATATGTGTAAGAAACTGGTCACTTTTTTTCTTTTTTTTTACATTCCTCCTCTTTTTTTAAATTAATTTATTTTTTTCAGCATATTATGGGGGTACAAATGTTAAGGGTACATATATTGCCCTTGCCCCCCACCTCGGTCAGAGCTTCAAGCATGTCCATCCCCAAGACAGTGCACATCACACTCATTATGTTTGTATATACCCATCCCCTCCCCCCCCACCTGCCCGACACACAATAAATGTTATTCCTATATGTCCACTTAGGTATTGATCCGTTAATACCAATTTGCTGGTGAGTACATGTGGTGCTTGTTTTTCCATTCTTGGGATACTTCACTTAGTAGAATGGGTTCCATCTCTATCCAGGAAAATACAGGAGGTGCCCATATCACTGTTGTTTCTCATAGCTAATAGTACTCCATGGTATACATATACCACATTTTATTAATCCACTCATGTATTGATGGGCACTTGGGTTGTTTCTACATCTTTGCAACTGTGAATTATGCTGCTATAAAGATTCGAGTGCAGGTGTCTTTTTCATAGAGTGACTTTTGTTCTTTTGGGTAAATGTTCAGTAATGGGATTGCTGGATCAAATGGTAGATCCACTTGTATTGCTTTAAAGTATCTCCATATTGCTTTCCACAGAGGCTGAACTAGTTTGCAGTCCCACCAGCAGTGTAGGAGTGTTCCTATCTCTCCGCATCCATGCCAACATTTATTGTTTGGGGACTTGTTAATAAAGGCCAATCTCACTGGAGATAAGTGATATCTCATTGTGGTTTTGATGTGCATTTCCCTGATGATTAGAGATGTTGAGCATTTTTTCATATGTTTGTTGGTCATTATTGTCTTCTTTAGAAAAGTTTCTGTTCATGTCTTTTGCCCACTTTTTGATAGGGTTGTTTGATTTTTCCTTGCTGATTTTCCTGAGTTCTAAATAGATTCTAGTTATCAGCCCTTTATTGGATGTGTAGCTTGTGAAAATTCTCTCCCATTCTGTGGGTTTTCTGTTTGCTCTCTTGACAGTTTCTTTGGCTATGCAGAAGCTTTTAAATTTGATCAGGTCCCATTTATCTATTTTTGTTGATGCTGTGATTGCCTTTGGGGTCTCCAGTGGCTTAGGGAAGGGAGTAATTTATTTCCAAGTTGAAAAATATAGGTTCGTGGGACAATATAGGTTGGTCGACATCTGTTCTTCATACAATCATACATGGACACAAATTCCTTCTGTCTTTTTGCTCCAGGTTGTTGCACTCTTTATGCATATTCAAAGCTTGAAGACATATCTGTGTTCCAGCTTGTAGGGAAAGAAGAGCAGAAATTCAGAGTAAGCAATTAAAGTATAAGGCTATACACCTCACTTCCACTCATACATCTTCAGTGATATCTTAGTCACATGGTCACACCTGTGAGAAGACAGATTATAAAATATAGTTGGAGACAAGGAGGAGGGAAGGTGTAACACCACAGCTCCGGAGGCAATGGGCCAAGTCAACATAGAAACTCAGTGTGGAGAACTAGAAATAACTGAGATAGCCAAAAGATGGGACCCAGAGTCAGAAAAGACAAGGATGATAAACCTGAGTCCTGCAAGAAACCAAGCCTTTGGGGCAAGGTGTTTCAAACAGGCTTTCTGAGTACAAGTAGGCTGGCTCCTTCTTTGCCAAAATATCTCCAAGGATCTTGGCAAAGGCATTTAACCTCTAGGAGCCTAGTTTTCCTTATCTGTAATCTGTAAATAACAATAAATAACTGGAAATGATGTAGGTGAAAGGATTCTTACAAAGATAAGATGGTATTATTTTATTTACTACAGAGCAACTGCATTGCATTAGAACAATTCTGTTAGCAGGACTCAGCTCATCTCCATGTGCACACAGCAACTGTGAAAACCAGTCTGCAGCAGACTTTTAACATTTCACGAGGTGTCTTATTTCCTAAGGCTGTGCTTCACAGTGCTCTGAAAAATTTTCTGACCTCTGTCCTCTGTTAAGCATCCCCTGGAGTATGTTCTGACAATAACTTCATTGCTTATAATTTGACTCTTCTGTTTCAAAGCATTAATTTCACAAGACTAATCCACAGAATGCATGATAAGTGAGAGCTTCTAGGATTATTTTGCAGAAACTGTGGTGCAATTAGAGGTAAAGAACATTTCTTCAAAATTGTGGGCGATATGTACAACTATAAAATTATTCCACAGCTTAGTTAGAAAATCAACAGTTGATTGGCTCATGTTCTACCTGTATTATACCAATGTATATGGTATCCTTTAGCGTTCATAACGTCTGTTTATTAAATGTCTATAGGGCATCTCCTTATTTTTCCGGCTGTATGCACATGACCTCAAATAAAACCATGTAACTAAATTCCTGTGGTGTGCTACAAATAGATTTTTTAACCTAATTCTAAATTGCTGTATTTTGATTAGGCATCTCTTAACAGATGTATAACATAGTAAGAAATTCCTATGTTAGACAAATATATAGCACCTTAGGGGTGTGCACCCATATGAATGGCTATGAGCTGAAAGAATGAGCATGTTGAATTGATAGAATTAATAGAAATGAAGGTGAGTAAAAATCAAGCATTTTATAGTGCTATAAATTCAGGAGCAAAACACAGACATTTATCATTGTAACAGAGATGGTTAATTGCTTCCCAATTCCCTCTCTCCCCTTATGCCCATTTTATCTGGGTAGTTTGCCACCCAGCTAAAAGCCTGTATTCTCCAGTCTCCCTTACCAGGTGCAATTCCTTGCCTCAAATCCTCTATAAAGTGTAATGGAGGATGAATAAATACATATAAAATTATGTGTAAACTTACTTCTTTGCTATACTAGCCTGGAAAGATGGTGAATCTTGTCTTCCAGCCAGCAGCCTCCCTAACACGACCTTTGGAATAAAGGGTGAGGGGAGTTGGAAAAGTAGTTAAGTTTGTTCAACCTTAATTTATATGTATGTTTCCATTTTTTATCATTAACTACAACCAAAAAGAAGAAAAAGAACAAAAAAAATCTGGAACCAGGTATGTGACTTTAATGAAGGTCTGTCTTTTGCTACTACAATGTTTATAAAGGCAAAAGACACCCATGCTGTTCTGAGCCTAGACAGAAGGAGTTAAGAAAGCATACTGATTTTAAAAGGGTTCATGCTGGCCAGGCACGGTGGCACAGGCCTGTAATCCTAGCACTCTGGGAGGCCGAGGTGGGAAGACCTCTTGAAGTCAGGAGTTCAAGACCAGTCTGAGCAAGAATGAGACTTTGTCTCTACTAAAAATAGAAGAATTGGCCAGTTGTGGTGGCACATCTGCTGTAGTCCCAGCTACTCGGGAGGCTGAGGCAGGAGGATTGCTTGAGCCTAGGAGTTTGAGGTTGCTGTGAGCTAGGCTGACACCACTGTGCTCTAGCCAGGGCTACAGAATGAGACTCTGTCTCCAAAAAAAAAAAAGTCACACTCAAGGTTCAGAAAATGATATCTCCTCCTGCCAATTCTGATTTTAGACCTTATTGCATACATCAGTGTGTTTTTGTTCCTCTTGGTTCCCCAAATCCTAGTTCAGTTCCTGCCCTGGGCCCCATCCTATAGGTATCCATGCCCTGCAACCAAGTACCCCAATTCCTGCTTTAAAACTCCCATAGTTCTAGACTCTAACTTGCTATGCAACTATACTATGTGATGACATTGGAGTCTGTCCTTAAATAAGGACAGGTATTGCTTTATTTCATAAAACTGTGCATTTTAGTCATAAAATTTAGATCTAGATTTCAACCTAATCTCTAGACTTAAAGTTATCAAATTGCTATCTTCATTTTTATAACTGAAGCAATTGAAGTACAAAAAGATTAAGGAACTTGTCAAAGGTCACTTTCCTTGCTAGTGACCAGAACTCAGGTTTCTTGCCTACTGAAAAGTACTGTTTTCTATAATTCGTGAAAGAGTGCCACTTAAAGCTCTTACCAAAAGAAAAACATACATTGCAGAAATTTCTTCATTATTACTTATCAACAATGATATTCATGGATATATCAGGCAGGTATTGCTACAATAATGCTGGGTAACAAACTATCAAAGAAGTTTCAGTGTCATAAAACAACAATCATTTATTCTCAGAGATTTGCAGGTCATCTGGATTGGCTCTGCTTCAGGCTCTGGTGATTGGACTAAGCTGGGAACTCTGATTCACCTCTCTCATGCTTTTCCTGAGCCCAGTGAACTAACTGGAGGACAGTCTTCTCATGGTGATGAAGAGGGCAAACAGAAACACATGATATATTTTTTAATGTATTCTATTGGCCAAAAGAAGTTCCATGGTCAATCTCAACAGCAGGAGTTTAGGAAAATGTACTCCATTCCACCTACTGTGGGAGAGGGCGCTGCAAAGCGATGTGGCAAAGGATGTGGATGTATAATCCTCCTGAGAAACAAAGACGTTGGGGGAGGAGTGTCAGGTGAAGGATGGGAATACTAATCACTCTTCCATAGCATATTAGAAGAAATGGTAGTTTTTATAAAGGCTTATTAATGCCTATCGTGGATGAAATTCACAAGCTGTTTCACATTCTTTAAAATTTTTTTAAGTGATTACATTTCCTAAAGGAACCGAGTATCATCCAAACCACAAATGTCTTTAGGAGAGAATTGATAAGACAAAGAACTTGACTGATGAAAATTGACTGACAGCAATGTTTTTTAAAGGATCTCATTTAAAGAAGCAAATAAATGTTTATTACTTAAATAAAAAGAGAAAATTAAAGACGCTGGATGAATACCAAAGAGTTTTGAAATGTCAGTTAAACAGCATCACTGAGCTATATATGGATGTATGTATGCATGTGCTTGCCAATTTGCTATGTACACACACGCACACATTTGTATAATAGATTTTTTTTTCATACTGTGTCCTCTAGTTAATAAAGTATAATGACACTTTACCAAGTTATACTTATAAGATACCAGACACAAACACTATTCCTTCATGGTACCTTAAGAAGTCAATTCAATAGAAAAAAAGCAGAGAAGTTTTTAAAATTTTGCTTTGTTTTTTTGTTAGTATCATATGAGTAAGCTTACGAGAACACTCCAATGTTGAGTTTTTTTATTTTAAAAAACTATTTTATGTTGCTACACTCCTAAAGTTTCATAACTTAGAATATTTTTTAAAATATCTGATTTAAATTGACAAGTAATCCTAGAAATAAAGAATACAATCAACTGAATTGAAAAACTCATTGGAAATATTCAGTCAGAAGACCTGATAAAACAAAAGAAAGAATTAGCAAGCTAATAACATGAAATTATCTGATCAGAGCAGCAAAAAGAGGACCTATGAGAATTATGGCACACTGTCAAATGAACCAGCCTCCACATAATTATAATTTCTGAAGGAGACAAGACAGAAAATGACTAGAAAAGATATTTAAGAAAATAATGACTGAAAATTTTCCAAATCTGGAGAAAGATGGTAGCATCCAGGACAGGAAGCTCAGAGGTCACCAAATTCAACCCCCCCAAAAAGTCTCCAAGGCACGTCATAATCAAATTAGCAAAAATCAAAAAGAAATAAAGAGTATTCAAAAGAGAAAGAGAAAAGAAATATATCACATTGAATGTAGCTTTCAGCAGATTTCTCAGCAGAAATCCTATAGTTCAGGAGAGAGCGAGGTGTTATATTGAAAGCACTGAAGGAAATAAATGAGATCTAAGAATATCATATTCAGCAAAGATATACTTCAAAGATGAAGAAGAGATAAAGACTTTCATAGACAAACAAATGCCAAGGATAAAGACTTTCATAGACAGACAGATGCCAAGGAACCTGTCTTATAAGAAACATAAAGGGAGTTCTTCAATCCAAAAGAAAAGGACATTAATGTGTAACCAAAACATATCTGAAGGTATAAAACTCACTGGTAAGAGTAAGAAAAAAGATAAATTCAGAATACTCTAATACTATAATTGTGGAGAGTAAACCACTTCTAACTTGACAATGAATACTAAAAGACAAAACTGTTAAAAACAGTAATAATTACAACAATTGGTTAAGAGATAGGCAATATAAAAAGATGTACACTGAAACATCAAAAAGTTAAAAGGTGAGAAGGGCTGGTGTTAAAGTGTAGAGTTTGTTCTTGATACTTTTCTTTGCTATTATAATTGTCATTAATCAGTTTAAAATACCCTGTTATGACCATAAGATGTTTTTTGTAAGCCTCATGGTAACCAGAAAACAAAAAATAACAATAGATTCACTAAAAATAAATAGCATAGAATCAAAGCATACTTCTAGAGAAAATAACTTAACCACAAAGAAAGAGCAGAAGAGTAGTAAGAGCAGAAAAAGGAAGAAAGGATCTATAAAACAATAAGAAAACAAGTAGAAAATGGCAGTAGTGAACACTTACCTATCAATAATAGCCTTGAATGTAAATGTAAATGGAATACATTTTTCAATTAAAAAACAAAGAGCATCTGAATGAATTTAAAAAAAGATACAACTATATACTGTATATTACTATATGCTGTATACAACAAATTTACATCATCTATAAAAACAGACTGAAAGTGAAGGGATAAAAATGATATTCAATGCAAATGGAAATCAAAAAACAGAGCAGAAGTAGCTATACTTAGATAAAATATACTTTTAGTACAAAATAGTAAAAAAAAAAAAAAGATAAAGAAGGCACTTATATAAAGGAGTCAATACAGCAAGCAAGAGGATATAACACTTTTAAATACACACGGACCCAATACTGGAGCACTCAAATATATAAAACAAATATTAATAGACCTAAAAGGAGAGATTGACTACAATATAATAATAGAAGGGGACTTCAATACCTCACTTTCAGCAATGGCTAGATCATATAGACAGAAAACCAACAAAGAAACATAAGAGTTAAACTGCACTCTATACCAAATGGACCTAACAGATATTTACAGAATGTTCCATCCAACTGCTACAAAACACTCATTTTTCTCAACAGCACATCGGGACATTCTTTAGGATAGACCACATGTTAGTTGAGAAAACAAGTCTTAACAAATTTTTAAAAAATAGAAATATTAAATAATATCAAATATCTTTTCTAACCACAATGGAATAAAACTGGAAATCAATAACTGAAGAAATATTGAAAACTGTACAAATTCATGAAAACTAAACACCATGCTCCTGAACAATGAATGGGTCAATGAAAAAATTAAAAAGGAAATTTAAAACTTCAGACAAATGAAAATTGAAACACAACATACCAGAATCTATGTGATATGATGAAAGCACTTTTAAGAGGGAAGTTTATAACAATAACTGTCTACCTCAAAAAGCAGAAAGACTTCAAATAAGCAACCTAATGATGCACCTCAAGGAACTAGAAAAGGAAGAATAAAATAAACCCAAAATCAGTAGAAGGAAGGAAATAATAAAGATCAAAGCAGAAACAAATGAAATTGAGACTAAAAAAAATAAAAAGTTTAACAAAAAGATGTTGGTTGTTTTAAAAGAAATGATTATATCAAAAAGATACCATGTGTTATCGCAGCACTATTCACAATAGCTAAGATAGAAAATCAGCCAACCTAAGCGCCCATCAACAGATGAATGGATAAAGAAAATGTGGTTGGGCCCTGCGCGGTGGCTCACCCCTGTAATCCTAGCACTCTGGAAGGCTGAGGCGGAAGGATCACCCAAGGTCAGGAGTTTGAGACCAGCCTGAATAAGAGTGAGACCCCGTCTCTACTAAAAATAGAAAGAAGTTATCTGGACAACTAAAAGTATATAGAAAAAGTTAGCTGGGCATGGTGGTGCGTGCCTGTAGTCCCAGCTACTCGGGAGGCTGAGGCAGGAGGATCGCTTAAGCCCAGGAGTTTGAGGTTGCTGTGAGTGAGGCTGATGCCACGGCACTCTAGCCTGGGCAACAGAGTGAGACTCTGTCTCAAAAAAAAAAAAAAAAAAAAAAAAAAAGACAAGAAAATGTGGTAAATATACCTAGTAGAATACTATTCAGCCATAAGAAAAGAATAAAGTCCTGTCACTTACACAAACATGGATGGAACTGGAGGTTATTATGTTAAGTGAAATAAGCCAGGCATAGAAAGACAAATGTTGCATGTTCTCACTCATATGTGGGAGCTAAAAAAGTTGATCTCATGGAGAGAGGGAGTAGAATGATGGTTATCAGAATCAGAGAATGTGGGAAGGGTCAAGGGGGAGTACAAAAATATAGTTAGATAGAAGGAATAAGTTCCAGTGTTTGATAGCACAGTAGGGTGACTATAGTTAATCAAAATAACTAGAAGAAAATATTTGGGGGGTTCCCAACACACAGAAATGATAAATATTTGAGGTACTAGATATCCTGGCTACACTGCTTTTACTTTATACATTGTATGCATATATCAAAATATCACATGTATCCCCATAAATATGTACCACTATTATGTATCAATAAAAATAGAAAAAATCAGTGTGTGAATTGTATGTTTTATTAATAAGGAAACAATAAATATGCTATTAATAATAAAAACAAATTTGGAACAATCATATAATAAGACAAATATCTTTATTGTTTTAAACTGTAATTTTCTTTGATAATGCAATTATTGACAGACAAAGAGGTGATCAAAGAGAATGACTCCCCCCACAAAAAAATAGGAAAATAGTTTTGTAGGAGCATTCCAGCTGGTGAATTAATAAAATTTTTTTGATTTAATGATATTTATGGTATTTGTCAGCTTTTTAAAACGTGTATTTTATTGTGATTTCTTGTGTCATCTTAAACAAATATTTTCACATCTAATTTTGTATTTGAAATTTTATTTTTCATTTTTATAAAATAGACCCTGAAATTGGGTGATCTTTAGGCCTCACAGTCATGGATCCAGCCCTGTTCAGAGGTCTCATTCTTATAGCCTGTGAGCCCACCTTCTCCTGGAGGGTATCAGCTACTCTGTGTGGTCAGTGGTGAATGGCACAGATTAAACACTGATTCGGATCAGTCCGGCGAGTTGGGGAGGAAAATATGAGCCACCAGGTAGAGAGTATCTGTGGCTACACAGAATCTTTGGCGACTTTTTGGCTGACAAGCCATCAGGCAGCTACTCTTACCAGGGTTTCTTTAACGCCTTAGGGGAATTAACAGAGCAGTACACTCTACTCCTTGGGCTGTAACCTGTGGGGTTTGGTGGAGAAGTTAATTCTGGAGGCCAACTGGTTAGTCTATACCTGTTCATAACTCCTCACCAAGCAAGACTTTTTGCAGCGCTATAAGCACGCTCCCTTCACTGGCAATGACGCTGATTCTCCGGCCTTCTGCAGTAGAAGCAGGTGTCTGCAGTCAAGTTGCGGGTCACAGCTGTCCCGAGGCAAGGCAAGGAAAAGGCAAGTGAAAGCTTTAAACCCTTTCTCTGCTCAAACTTTAGCGTGTCTGGGAACCACTGGAAGGGCTTGCTTAGACATGGACTGTGAGGAGCTGCCCTGAGTTTCTTATTCAAAAGGTCTGGGATGAGCCAATAATTTGCATGTCTAGGAGGTTCCCAAGTGATGCTGAAGCTACTTGTCTGAGGATAACCTTTGAGAACCTCTGTTATAAACCATTCTCTCATTTGTTGCCTCTGGCTTTCCCATGCCCCAGGCTACTACTAACCAACTAGCCTGTGCAAACCAGTTCTCAGACAGTTTTCAGTATCCCAGGGACTTCTCCTTTGTTGGTTTCTTCAATGCATAGTTCCCTTTTGCTTCTACAATTTCTCCAAGGTTTATTTCGAGGCACGGAGCCTGAAACTTCTGTTATTTCACCATTTTGGCAAAACCAGAATCTATATCTCCTTAAACTTCCTTCTCCTTAGTTTAATATTTACTCAAAACTGTGGTGATGAATCATCCCAGTTTTGCCAGATTAAAATGAAATAGTGTAGAAAGTACCTCATTAAACTGACCATTCTTGTTCAATTATTAATAAGTAACACCATAAAGTACACCAATATTGTGAAGTTGTCATCTGAAATCATGTCCAACAACAGATTGCCTCTATTATAGTGAGTTTCCTCTGGAAAAGCCATTCAAATAAAAGGTCACCTTAATATAGAAGGAAGTGGTAAAAGGTTGTGAAAAGAAAGCAGAGCAGTGTAAAAAGTTTCTAAACACCAGGGGCTGTGAGCCCAAAGCTGTAGTTATCTAAATTCTAGACCAAGAATTTTCAAATCGTTCAGTTTTCTTTATGTTGGAAATATAAGCCTACAGAATCTTGATTATGCACCAGTATTTAAATTATATAGAGAGTGTTTTTTAACCTATTTCCATTTACATAAATAACATATATGATAACTCATAATAAAATTAATGGTTTGTGGCCAAAAACTCATCTTAAAGGGAGAATTGAACCTTTATTAAATAAAGGAAAAGAAAGAGGAATAATGTGGGTGAGAGTAATTGAGGCAGGCCCGTGAGGAGATTAGCTACTTCTCCCCATCAAGCCAAGTCCCTAAGATAGGGGTCGCTACAGAGGATAAGGAATTGATATTCAACAGAGAGAAATAAAACAATACACAGAGACTAAAGTATAGTTTAGTTTTATATATATATAAAAATCAGATGTAACACAGCGGGGAGTACCTAGGGGACTGGTGTATCTCCATAAACACCAGCAATAGGGTTAGATTCATACAGGTTTTATAATCACAGACATCAATTGTCAGTTGTCAAGGTAACATATTTGCATATCAGGGAATGCAGTTGCTAGGGGATACAGGTAGTGGGTTAGGGTCAAAAGTCCTCTCAAGGGGCTTCTAATTTATCTAGGTGAACTAACAGGTACAAAGTCTTTCAGGGGCTAGCTTCTATGTTCTAAGAGGTAGTTGTCAATTAAGAGAGGTAAAACAAAAGAGGTATAGTGACTCTATATATCTTTGATTAGTTATGGTGACTTAAAGGTAGACAGACAGGAGAGAGCAGGAAGCCCTTCTCTAATAAACAGGTTGTTTATAACCACCCGGGCGCTTCTTTGGGCAAAGTGCGCTCATTGTCTCCGGCTCCCATCCTGTGGGCCATGTTTGCCTTGTCTTGTTTTTCAAGACACAGGGAAGCTCACAGATTTTGAGATACCTGGAAGCCTTCCTGGAAAACATCCCTACCGGAGACTTGAGAGCTCTCCCATGATAGCAGCCTCTAATAAGTCAACCATTGAGTCCACACATTTCTTCAGGGAAAAACTCTGCAAACTCCTGTTTCTGTCTTTAATACAGTAATATTGGGTTATACAATAAAATAATGGTCTTATGAGCCACATCTCATTAATTCTTCAATCATATTTTCCCAACAGATGGAAAGAACTTAGACAAGACATTGTAGCTCTAATTCATAAGCTGTGGTGATGAGTTGAATGTTTGGTGTGAGGAAAAAATTATATGTAATGAATGGAACCCAGGTAATTTTCACTGAACAGCTACATGAGTGAAGATGTCATTTACTGAGTCTTGAAACTGGATGGGGCCAACCATTCTAAAACACTATGTGATTCCTAGGAAGAAACTTTAAAAGTTGTTAATTAGGTTTGTGTGGATGAATAAATATGGATAAATATGAATTTAGACTTAGATATATAGTATAATTAGTTAGATATATCAATTAGGATAATATTAGTTTCATTTTTCAATACCTGGTGTCCTACAGTATAAAATATTATGACCTCATTAAAATTTTAAAAATTCTATTTATCAAAAAATCACTAAAAATGTGAAAGAAGAAATATTCACAACAAAGCACTTACAGGTAGATATTTAAAGAGCTATAAATCAGTATTAAAATATAACTGATCTGATACAATTTTACCCTTGAGTAGAAAATGCTGGAAAAGATACAGAATAAGTGTGAATGCAAACATAAAATAGTACCTAAATTTGGGGGTTTCTTAAAAATTAAAATTTATTCTTATCATACAACTCAGTATTCTATCTAGCTATTTGCCCAAGAAAAATGAAAATATATGTCCACATAAAAATTTCTATGCAAATGTGTACAGTGGTGTAAATACAAAATGAAAACAATCCAAATGTTTTTACCTTTTTAAAACAATATTAAACAGATTTATTTTCACAAAATGCCTCCATCTTTAATCAGTTACTGTGCTGTTAAATCCCCAAGAGTTGCATATAATACATAGCAATTTCTAATTTCATTTGACCAAGATCTTATTGTCTTTGTTTTTGTGTCTGTTTATGTAGTATATCACATTTATAGATCTACATATGTTGATGTGCTGTTGAATTCTGTTTGCTAGTATTTTACTGAGTATTTTTGCTTAAGGTATATTGGTCAAGAGTTATCTTTGTTGTGTGCTTTCCTGGGTTTAATATCACATTGATATGGCTTTATAGAATGAGTGAGGAGGATTTCTTCCTTCTCAATGTTATGGAATAATTTCTGCAGTGTGGGTACCAGTTCTTCTTTGTAGTTCTGGTAAAATACAATGTGAATCCATTTGGTCCAGTGCTTCTTTTTATAGGAAATTTTTTTTATTGCTGGTTCAATATTGCTGCATATTCTTGGTCTGTTCATGAGTTTTATTTCTTCCTGATTAAGTCTCGGGGGGCTGTGTGTTTCCAGGAATTTGTTCATTTCCTCTACATTTTCTAGTTTATGTGCACAGAGATTTTCATAGTATTCATGGATGATGTTTTGTATTTTTGTGGTATCAGTTGTAATATCTCATTTTTCATTTCTGATTGAGATTATGTGGTCCCTTTTTCTTCTTTTCCTGGTTAATCCTGCAAGAGCTCTATCAATTTTGTTTATCTTTTCAAAGAACCAACTTTTTGTTTTGTTGATTGTCTGTATTTTCTTTTTGTTTTCCATTTCATTTGTTTCTGCTCTAACATCGCTTATTTATTTTCTTCTGTTGGTTTTGGGTTTTGTTTGCTCTTCCTTTTTTTGTTCCTTGAGATGTGTCATTATGTTGTTAATTTGTGATCTCCCTTTTTGATGTATGCATTTAAGGCTAAAAATTTTTCCCTTAAGACTGCTTTTGCTGAAGCCCATAAATTTTGATAGCTTTTATACATTTTGTCATTTAGTTCGAGAAATCTTTTGATTTGCATCTTAATTTCATTATTGACCTAAGAATCATTCAGCACCAAGTTGTTTAATTTCCATGACTTTGTGTAGAATTGAGTGTTTCTATTGGAATTGATTTATACTTTTACTCCACTGTGGTCTGAGAAGATCCATGATATGATTTCATTTTTTTAATTTGTTAAGCCATGTTTTCTGGCCTAAAATATGATGAATCTTGGATAATGTTTCATGGGCTGATGAGAAGAATATATATTCGGAGTTTTGGGGTAAAATGTTCTATAAATGTCTGTTAGGCCCATTTGTACTAGAGTCCCATTTAAGTCCAGTGTTTTTTATTTATTTATTTTCTGCTTGAGTGGTCTGTAAGGCTCTGTCTGTGAGCTGTTGAAGGTCCCAGCAGCTATGATGCTGTTATTTATCTCTTTGGTTAAATCTAGTTGAATTTGGGCTATCTTGTATTAGGTTCATAAATATTTAGGATTGTTATATCATCTTGTTGAATTGTTCCCTTTATGACTATATAATGACCATCTTTGTCTTTCTTTATCATTGTTGATTTTAAGTCAATATTATCTAATATGAGAATGGCTATCCCCTGCTTCTTTTGGTTTCCATTTGCATGAAGTATTTTTTCCCATCCCTTCATCTTGAGTCTGTATGAGTCCTTGTGATTTAAATGTATTTCCTGAAGACAGCAGATACTTAGATTGTATTTTATCATCTATTTAACCAACCTATGTCTCTTGAGTGGGGCATTCAGCCTGTCCATGTTGACTGCTAGAATTGATATGCACAATGCTGATCTGTTCATTGTGTTGGGTAGTACCTTATTGCTTTGTTTACACTCTTTTGCTGTTGTTTTACATGAGCTCTGAGCCTTAGCTTTGGGGTGGTTTATGCTAGTGGGTGTCTATTGTGCTGATCTTGTATAATGTAGTTTTGAGCATTTCCTGCAGGACAGGTCTGGTCTTGATGAATTCCCTCAGTGTTTGCTTGTCCAAAAAAGTCTTTAATTCTCCTTCATATATGAAATTTAGTTTTCTCAGGATAAAAATTCTAAGCTGACTGTTTTTCTGTTTAAGAAGACTGATGATGGAGCCTCAGTCTCTACTGGGTTGTAAGTTTTCTGTTGAGAAGTCTGCAGTTAGTTAGCCTGATGAGTTTTCCTTTATAAGTTATTTGATGGTTTTGCCTCAATGCCTGCAGGAATTACTCCTTCATGTTGACTTTGACCTGCCTGAGGACTATATGTCTTGTTGACTGCCTCTTTGCATGAATCTCCCAGGTGTTTATTGAGCTTCTTGTACCTGGATGTCTACATCTCTTGCAAGACCAGGAAGTTTTCCTCAATTATTCCTTCAAATAGGTTTTTCAGCCCTTGTGCATTTTCTTCTTCACCCACAGGGATGCCTGTGATTATTGTATTTGGCCATTTTACATAATCTTACATAATCCCATATTTGTTGTTGGCTTTGGTCATTCCTCTTGTTTTTGTACTTTTTTGTTCTTTGATAATTTTTACTGAGTGTGTTACTTTGAAAGAATTACCTTCAAGCTCTGAAATTCTTTCTTCTGCCTTGTATAGTATATTCTTAAATCTTAAAGCTTTCCACTGTGTTTTATATTTCTTTAAATGAATTTTGCATTTCCAGAAGTTCTATTTTTTTTAATATGTCTATCTCTTTAGTAAATTTTTAATTCATTTCCTGAAATGTTTTTCTGGTATCTTTCAGTTGGTTTTCCATTTTCTCTTAGATTTCATTGAGCTGTCTTATATTCCATATCTGGAATTCTTTTCCTGTCATTTATATATTTTCATTTTGTTTGTAATCCACTGTTAGAGAGTTGGTGTGCTCCTTTGTGGTGTCCCTTTGCTCTGATTTTTCAGACTTCTGGGGTTCTTGCATTGATTCCTTCTCATCTGGAGCAGTTATTGCTTCTAGTTTTTAGATTTTCTTTTGTTTACATGGGCCTTCCCCCTCCCCACTTGTAAGGGTATGTTTGTAGCATATGTTGGGTAAGAATCTTTTGCTTTGCTTGTGGGTGCTTTGATGATGATCTATGTTCTGGATGATACCTTGGTTATAGATATTCATAGTGTGGTGATTCTCCCAGTTGCTAATTGTTTGTAGGCTATAGTGGTGATGAGCTATGTGAGTGGGCAGATTCCCTATCTCCTATTGATGAGGGATAATAGAGGTCTTTGAAATTCACTTTCCCCAGCCCTGTGATTTTCTTAACAGTGAGAATTATATTGGCATGACCAGTATAATCTCTCAGACAGTTAGCAATGATATGGGGAAGAATCAACCACACCCTGTTTTATTGAATCAGTAAATGTACAGGGCTGTACAAATTGATCTACCTGCCACTAAGTGTCACTTTTGAGACAGAACCAGCTGCAGTGTTGTTTTTGGGAACTGTGACAGACTCTAGCTCTTCTGGAAAAACACTCAAATACTCCAGGTGTTGGGTGGTGCCCTGGAACTTCCAGGTGAGTCCTTATTCTCCACTACAACAGAGGAAGGCTTGGGAGGGAGTCAGGCTGGATGTGGCTGAGCTGGATGACCCTGGTCTTGGGCTCCACAAAAGCAATAAGGTAGATATATCAGCAGGGGTTAAAGGTCCCTGCCAGACCACTGGGGAAAGCCACCAGGGAGGGGCTGAAATGCCTCACCAAGCCAGAATATCTGCTTGTAGGGGCAGGGCTGTCCAAGATTTACAATCTGGCTGTCAGGAGCAGTTTTCATTCTTCTCCTCCCTTCCCTTAACCTGCTCTGCTGTTTCCCTCTGGCGTCTGCTGGCTGGCTGGAGTCCCAACCAGCCAAGCTCCTCAGCAGTGGTGCTGCAGGTTGGAAATTTCCCTGTCCGGGATTTTATCTCACACCAAGAGCATGGCCTTCCTGCAGGTGAACAGGTGCTCTAGGGTGTGCTGTGGCTGGGACCCACACTGCACTCTCCTTTTACTTGTATCCACTTGGGCTCTGTCACCTCCTGAGATTAATTCACAAATCTCACCTGTGTGCCCCCAAGCAAGAAAATCAAGTATGTGGCCTGCACATCTGCACCCAGGTCCCCAAAGCTCAATCTCTGACCAGGTCAGGGAGAATGGTCCTAAGTTGCTTATGGGGTGCTCAAGGAGGTTCAATGTCTCTCTGCTTCAGGTTGTGCCTTGCTCTGATGTAGCACCCAGGTGAGCAGAACTGGGGAGGTCTGCTTAGCAGGGAGCTCACACTCTGAGTACTCCTCAGTTGGCTGCAGGTTTTTAAGAGGAAATGTTTGAGCCCCACTCACTGTGAAAAGCTCAATGAGGTGTATGCACCAACAGAGGGGAATCATCCTCTCCTGAGACCCTGGCTCAATCATCTCTCTTGGCAGCTATGGGTGTAGAATGGGAAGGAGAGAAAAAGAATCTCAGTGGAGGAAAGCTAGCATACTGGTTGTCCCTGTCTCTCCAGAAGGCAGTCTGCCTAGAATGTCCAGGCTCTTGTGTCATGCTGATTCCTGGGGACTCACTGGCCCCTGTGGCACCCACATTCTTGGCCAGAGTTGGGAAATGTTAGTGTGGGAATGAGTGAGATAAAACTGAGGGGCTGAAGCTGGAGAGGACAAAGGCACATGGTGGGTGGAGAAGCAATATTGTGCCTGCCATCTCAACTTGGATCCTTGGTTCTGTGGTGATGAGAACCAGCCCTGAGGGGGATGGTAGCCTGGTGCTTTGTCCTCAAGAAGCACCCAGTTCACTGGCAGCAGCCATTTTTGGGCTTGGAGAGTAGAAAGGCTCTCCAGCAGCTTGGGAGACAACTGACTGCCAGGGATGGGAGGGAGAAACAAACACCCACATGTACCCTTTTCACTAGGTTCCAAGCCTCGGGCATGTTGATCTCAGCCAATATCTTGCTTCTCTCGTTCAGCTCCACAACTTATTCCCATGACATCTCTGGTACATTCTGGCACTTTGCCCTTGGAATTACACCCAATCTATGTCTTTTTCTTCCTCTTACATCTAAAGCTGTTCCTGCTTTCTGAGATGATCTAGCAGCTGATGTCTCTAGGCATTCATCTTGTCTCTCTGAACATTCTTATACTATTGATGGGAATGTAAATTAGGACAGCTACCATGGAAAATAATATGGACACTTCTTACCAAACTAGAAATAGAACTACCATGTGATTCAGCAATACCACTACTGGGTATATATCTAAAGAAAAGGATGTTGGTATGTAAAAGAGTTATCTCCACACTCATCTTTAATGCAGCATTATTTAAAACAGGCCAACATATAGAATCAGCCTAAGTGTCCATCAATGTATTGCAATATATAATTAGAGCCATGCAAAACTTGATATGTCAGATTCCTTTGTAACATTTTCTTGTATCATTATTTGGTTGATATTCTGTTCAAATTTGTCTTTAATTTATATATAAATATTGCTGAAAAATTCAATAAGAGTAAAACTCTGTCATTGCAGAACTTCATCAAGAGTATATCTGGAATGAAATTATATTTATTATAGCATAGGGCCAGCTAAATAATATTTTTAATGTGAAGAGTTATCTTTTGGGAGAGGAAATGTCTTGATTGTTTTTATGGGTATTACAGTCCCCTAAAAATGGAATTATTAAGCTAAGAGAGACAGAGATCAGTATTAATCCTGTTTTGATAAAGTGAGAGGAACTTCATAGTTTCTGGGGCTAAACAAGGAAAGAAGACAGATTGAGGTCCACGAGATAGTTCTATCAATTGAGTTTATTTGAGGACCTTAAATATAAGGTGTTTAAGTAAAGTTAGCATAGATTTATATAACATTTTCCATTATTTTTTGTTGTATCACCTTTTTGAATTTAAAAATAAACATGACATTATGCAAGGGACGAAATTATCAAGTAGCGATTATCCTCTAATCCTATTTGGCCCATGATACTATGTATCTGCTATCTCCATCAAGATGAGGTGGGAATAAAAAGCAGATGATATAGATCATTAAAAACAATGTGTCTTAGGGAAATAAAATGCCTACAAGAATTAGCCAAAATAAAAGTAAAATATGGCCAAATATAAGACAATGGAAAATATTATATTCTTAGACAAATAGAAAAGTATATACTAGATTAAAGGAATATTAATTCTTAATGTTAAAGCAAAGTGCTGGCCCCAAAATGTCTATATATTGACCATGTTTGTCCTTAGAATCACCTTTCTGTCCTTTTGACCATTATAATAACATATTATTGCATGTCTGTGTTTAAATTTTATTTTATACTTTTACCATAATTTATATCAGTGATAATGTGATAGAATCATAGATCTAAATAAGATATTTAAGCATATATTATCAAAAAACAAACAATACAGTTGTTTATTGTTTGCAAGCCTGTACAATCACAGCCATCAACAATGAATGTTGAATTCTGAATATAGTGCACAAAGAATAGTATTTGTGGTAAATAATATTTCACTTTAATTTGTAACTAAAATTGTGTTTGTTTATATGCATTATTTTGGTAAGAGTTTGTAGACTTCTATAAAATCAGATATATTAATTTTAAAATATACTCAAGAGATATTTCATATTATGGCAATTGAAATGTCAGTTAATAAACACTCATTTATTACTGACAACTTCTTGGTTTTTTAGCACCACATGCCACTATCAACATTGCATTATCTACTATTTATTGATTGGGCAATTTATTTTGTAAGCCTGTGAACAAAAATTGCCTTCCTCTTTAGGGAGTTTAATTTAAATTATCCGTGTGGTTGATTGTCCAGAAAATATCTCCAGTCAACCCTGACATTAAAAATATGTTTGAAATATTCTAGAAGAATAGCTATATTACTGAATGGTCAAATTGTTATTTAGGAACCAAATCCCTTGCATAAAAAATGAACTAGTACAAGACTAGAAAGAAAGTTACACCATTTAATATCCAGCATCCAAATCTCTATAACTTGTGATCAAACATGTTTAAATTAATCAATTACATTATTTTCCAGATATTGATATTGCTGACTAGTGTGGAAAACAAAGGAAATCAATGATGGGTTGGCAACTTTATTTATAGTCTTTTATCATAAATCTCTTGAATTTAGGGGATCTGAGGACCTTGAGTGTGGTGTACAGTAATTTCCCTATTCAGCTTCATCAGCCATAGTTTGAATGTGAAAAAAATAATTTCCAAAGGATTGATTGTCCTTACCTAAAGCAAACCATAATTTTATTCCTCGGTGTACACTTCTTATTAAGAAAACTTATCTCCAGTGAGAATGGCCTTTATCAAAAAATCCCAAAACAATAAATGTTGGTGTGGGTGCAGAGAGATAGGAACACTCCTACATTGCTGGTGTGACTGCAAACTAGTTCAACCTCTGTGGAAAGCAATATGGAGATACCTTAGACAGATACAAGTAGATCTACCATTTGATCCATCAATCCCATTACTGGGCATCTACCCAAATGAACCAAAGACATTCTATAAAAAAGACATCTGCACTCGAATGTTTATAGCAGCACAATTCACAATTGCAAGGATTTGGAAACAACCCAAGTGCCCATCAATACATGAATGGATTAATAAAAGTGGTATTTGTATACCATGGAGTACTATTCAGGTATAAGAAACAATGGTGATATAGCACCTCTTGTATTTTCCTGGATAGAGCTGGAACCCATTCTACTAAGGGAAGTATCACAAGAATGGAAAAAGAAGCACCACATGTACTCACCATCAAATTGGTTTCACTGATCAACACATATAGGAATAACATTTATCGGGCGTTGGGCAGATTGGAGGGGGAAGGAGGGGATGGGTATATACATACATAATGAACGCGATGCGTACCGTCTGGGCGATGGACATACTTGAAGCTCTGACTGGTGGTGCGAGGACAACATATGTAACCTAAACACTTGTATCCCCATAATATGCAGAAATAAAAAAATATATTGACTTTAAAGTTCTAATATCACTGTATTATTGGTAATAAATACCAGAGTAGTTGGCAGATTATTTGGGGAATTTGAAGTTATTAATACCTTTATGACATTACTTCAAGTGTTTTAATTATTGGAAGGCAAATGAATGTAATAAGTGGTAGTAATGTATTTTGCTGATAATAAAGTTATAAAGTTAGGGATCCATTTCCTGTGGATTAAACCTTTTCAGAAGGTTATTACAGATTTGTAGTCTGCATCTCTCTCTCTGCATGGCTGTATGTGCAATTAGCAAAGTATGGTTTTGCAGCCAGAAATACTAAGAATGAATTTTGGCTCAAGAAGGTGCTAAATGTTAGGATCAGGACAAAACAAGGCCAGTCTGTAGTCATGTCTAACATAGATAAATCATAAACCTTGTCCAAGCCAAAAAAGAAAAAAAGAAAAAAAAGACCAAATATCGCCTCTTATAGCTGATATATGTGAATGTTGCTTGTTTACCAATTGTGACTTTGGCTTTGATCTAGTCTTCTTTCCTCGTAGACAAGAGTTATTACCACACCCAGTCATGGAACGCGCCCTGCTCCCGGACAGTGGCTAGGCCAGAGCACAGCACTACGTTCTTAAAACCGCCTCAAAAGTCACCTAACACAGCCAAAATACTTTAACGACTGTTTCTAACTCTTTCTTACTAAAATGTGCCAAAGTTCCCCATGGCGTGTATCCCTTCTCACTGCAAAGATTAGTAAACCCAACATGTTCAACAACACGTGCATGCATGGTGGTCTTTCCTGGTGAGTACTGACATAGTGATTTGTGGATTTAAACTCTTCCCTGAGTGCTGTCTTTTCTTCATTGTTTTTCCTGACAATCTGACTATATTTCCATCTGACATTTAATGTTCTAAAACTGGACCATAAAGTATTTTAAAATGCAATAACAGAGACAAAGTTAATTGATTTTCATAGAACATGTGATGATCAGCTCAGGCCACTTGGATGGACTGAGAAAGCTGGCAATAAAATCTTGCTTCTATGATACTATGTCATAGGGTTTTAAGAAGTGTTTTACTGGGAAAGGAATCATAGGGAAGTTGCATATGAGAGAGAGAGAGAGAAATAAAGGCAGAACGGTAGGCAGAAAAGCAAATGTGAGAGAGATTTACAGGCGAATTGGGGAAAGAAGCATTTGAGGGAGAGACAAGCTGCTAGTTCATTCCGACAGTTCACACATGTGTCTGCCTTTCTCCCTGAAACCCGTAAGCTCCCCGGAAGGCAGTGAAAAGGGGCAAGCACACAGTGCAAGGAGAAGAGGGACCAGTCCTGGTGAGAGACATCAGTGAGTTTCTGAAACAGAAAGTGGAGTCAGCCAGCTGCAGATGTGTGTGAAGAGGGGTGGGCTGGAGCCAGGGATTGGTCAGTCTGCAGAAGGAAGAGCCCCCCTTACTGGAGACCCCACCATCCTCCTTCCACAAACAGCTTTCCATTCACCCTGGGGGAAGGAAAACCCACAGGCCATCTCTGCAATAAGCAGGTCAAGTCTCTGGAAGTGTCTGTGCCTTGGTGACCCTGCTCAGGGTTAATTGGATGGACTTGAGAAATAGTTCACAAAGTCGTGTACCCTGTCCTTCATTTGTTATTTAGAGGATATGTGAGAATGATTTGTATTCTTTGCTCTTTTTGCCTCCTTCGCTGATTTTAGAGGCTAACCTTCAGTAAGATCAGGCTCTGCCGTATTTCCTCCACAAAACAGTAAGTAGGTATCAGGAGAAAAGCAGCCAATCTCGGGAAAGAATGCGTGGATGTAGTAATACAATGGCTGAAGTACAAATACATCTATGCCACTGGTGATAATTGATCAGAAGACATAATGGAAAAGAAATGTTAATAAAATAAATACAAATAGTCTTTAGAAATAAATACAATGAGAGATGTATGTTGCTTGTAGAAGAAGAAAACCAAGCATCATTTGGTTATTTTGAATAGAATTTTAATAAATAAAGATACATACCTCATTAGTAAAAGTATTAAATACAAATATAATTATGAAAACAAAAATAATTTTATATGTATACATACGTGCATATATATGTGTAATATGCATATTTGTGTGTATAGACCTAGGAGGCTCCATTTCCTTTCAGGAGAGCTGAGTCTTTACAGAAGGCTCCTGGAGTGAATGCCTGTAATTTCAGAAGAGATCCTCCCACCCCCACAAGCTCAGACTCAAGGTAATATGTTTCTTCTTCTTAAAGCAGCCCCTAGAAAAGAAAGTTTTAAAACATACGCTCTAGGAGCAGGAACTAGAAGGTGAACATTCTTCTACCTTGCTGCTGAGATCTGTCCCTCCTCCCTAGGAAGGTGCAGTGTCTGAGGGGTCCATTCCCAAGGGTGGGGCAGGCTCAGGTGGGAAGCAGGCATGCATGAAAGGTGTGGCCACATTTACTAATGTAGGAAATACTATAGTGAAAAAATACAGTCATGATTGCTGTGGGAGAATGTGTACATTGACACATTTGTAAAGTAAAACAACATAAAATCCTATCAATTTGTACCCCAAATTATTTCCTCAAAAAATATACCTAAAGGATATCATTCAGAATTTAAAAATATATAGTGAACACATATATACTTTGCAACATTATTTGTAAAATGAAAATGAGGAAGTAAAATGTCCAAAGATAGGGGATTGGGTGAATGTATTAAGGTAAATAAATATGATATAATAGTATGAAATACTTAAGAGCTTATGAAACATACATTAGGCATATAATGACTATACAACAGCATAAAATGTTTCTGATATAATACTAAATGAAAAAGCATAATAAAAATTTATGTCATAACTTATTTTGTTCAAAATACATGCACTCATGGAAAAAAGCAAGAGTTGTATTTCTGGTGGCTATATTCTTTCACATTATTTCATTCATTATTGTTAGAATATTATCCATACAATTAACAAAAGTTAGAAGAAAATCACATTGGTTTAGGATATCGAAGTAGTTACTTTGTTAAGACTATACACAAACTTACAAGGTGCAGGAAAACTTCAGTAACAAAATCAATTCACAGAAAACATCAAGAATACGAAAAATCTTGGTGACATTTAATTTTGCTTCCTTCCCTAGAAAATATTTCAAAGTACATATTCATTTTAGTACTGAAATCCAGAAATGTCCAGTGCCATTTGTACTCATACTCTTGATTTGGGGTTTCCCAATATATTTCATTTCAATGACTATTCCACTTAAAACTAAGCAAGTGCTTACAATGTGAGCATTTGGGGGATTTTAGGCCAATTCAATTTAAGCAAAATAACAAATCTGTACTTGGCACTTGAAATATGTATATGTTTTTTTTGGCTTTGTAAAATTTGAACTCCAATTCCAACCTGAACAAAGAGAGGGCTCTCTCATAGGCATGGCAACATTCCACAGAAGGGAAGGAGTTGTAAAATATGCCATGAAAAATATATAAATAGAGCAAGGTGCCTGAGATTCTGAGATTTAAACAAATGCCATCAATATTTTCCATATTTGATCTTTTAATTATTATTATTTTAGTGCAAAAGCAGACAGCCTCCTAGGTAAATACAAATGAGCAAAGTCAAGATCAAGCAAAGACTTGCAGGCCAGGTGTAGTGGCTCACGCTTGTAATCCTAGCACTCTGGGAGGCCGAGGTGGGAGGATCGCTCAAGGTCAGGAGTTCGAAACCAGTCTGAGCAAGAGTGAGATCCTGCCTCTACTAAAAATAGAAAGAAATTAGCTGGACAACTAAAAATATACAGAAAAAATTAGCTGGGCATGGTGGTGCATGCCTATTGTCCCAGCTACTCAGGAGGCTGAGGCAGGAGGATTGCTTGAGCCCAGGAGTTTGAGGTTGCTGAGAGCTAGGCTGACGCCATGGCACTCTAGTCAGGGCAACGGAGTGAGATTCTGTCTCAAAAAAAAGACTTGCAGTAGATTAATCCTTTGTCCAAACCATCAGGAAACTATGTCAAAGAAGGACTGTGTTACCAGAAAAGAAAGGGAAGCGCATGGAGCCCACACAGAAGGATACCAAGGAGATAGACTGGCCACTCCCACTCAGAAGTTCAGAGATGTGGATGCTTTGCTGATCCGTGGGGCTCTATTTAGCTCAGTATATTTACTCCTTTGAGCAAATGGATGCATCATGTTTGGTAATATTAACCTTTATTATTATTCAACTTATACCATATCTGGCTCAACAACCACCATGCTGGTTGGAAGCTGGTTCCCATGTAGGGACAGCTGATGCTGGGTAGTGGATTTGAGCATCCTGAGACCCTTGGTAGCTGCCTTTCTTGTGGTACGTCCATAAACACCATTCTCATTCTGTGACCTGTGTCTTATGAGTTTGGTGACTCTTGGTCTGTCATACTGGGGAACATGAGGTCCTGAGACAGCGGAAACTGAAGCCCAGGTCCTATCTTTGATCATCTTAGATACCGACGACAGGTAAGGGCTCCACGGATACATTTCAATTGAATGGGCTGAAATGATGTCAAAGGGGGGCATTTTGCTTCAGTCACTAGTAAGCTTCCCTAAATGACATCTTACACTAACTGCAAGATCAGCAAAGTGATGAATGGTCACACAGAGATCACGAGTGTCTGCATTTGGTGTTGGAAACAAGGAGGACATCAAGATTGTTTGGAAATTTTCTGGCAAAGAGATGCCTCAGTGGAATTAGTTAGGAGACAGCCAAAATGCTGAAGGTTCAGTTAGGTGTTGAATATTGATTAGTTCAGGGAGAGATGTTGAGAGCAGAATTTGGGGAAGGACCTCTGTGGGAAGGTGCTCCTGAGCAGCTACTGTCATTAGCCCTAAGCTGTGTGGCCCTTTCATTGGAACAGTGAGGGCTAAATATTCCTGGTGGACAATGGAATATTGTCAGAGATTGTTAAACCCCTAAGCATGTCAAGCACATTGTCTGTAAGACTGAATAATGTCTTCTATCCATATATACTTCCATTTTTCTAATGTCCATAAATGTATTTATAGTGCATATGTAAGCTGTCTTGAAATAAAAACATGTGATGCATCCGCGATTCATAGGAGGCATTTCTGCGTCATATATGTTCTAAATCAATGGATGTGAACAGCACGCCCACATGGATCCCATGTGCATCCATGTAGGCACCAGTATATTTTGAAATTAAAATAGGTGATTATACATAGGGGCTGGAAACTGTAATTCCAGAGTATATAAGAAGAGATGAGCAGGGGCCTGAGGGTTTATGCCTCTGCTTCTTCCTGAGCATTTCTTGGTCTGCCATCTCCTTTACCATCACTAAATATGCAGTTCTCACCCTTGCTCCAGTCTCTCTCTCTCATTTTTGGGTGTACATCATTATATAACTATGTGAATCAGTCAGGACAGGGTAGATTATGCTGTGGTAACAGCCAACCTCCAGATCTGAGTGGGCCAAACCAACAAAGCTTCCTTTCTTATTCATACCTTGTGTCTTCCTCTGGTCAGCTGGAAGGAGTCTGCTTATCGGTCACCCAGACACCCTGCCTAATGAATCTGGCATTATCTTGAAGACGGCCAGTTGTCACACTAGAGGGTAACAGTCCTCCAACTGAAACCTGCCTGCAACTCAGAACTTGTGATGTGGCCCCACAGGACTGCAAGGGTTTCCGAAATGCAGTTGCCCTGGGCCTGCACAATAGAGACCAGAAATACTTGGTAGACAGCATTAATGAATAATTCAGCATTTTGAGACAATGCTTTCATCCAAGTAAAACCCTACGAAAACTTTTACACAATTGAGATGATTCTTGTAAAATGGTCCTTACTGCTGGGATGAGGAACAGAGCCCGCGGAGTGTTAGTGAGAGATTTGCTGGACAGCCAGATGGCCCAGACCATGTTCTTTGGTGGGCTTGCTAGCCAGATCCCTTATTAGGTAGGACAATGATGTAATCAGAGCTCGAGCAAAGACACCACTGATGTCTAATCAATTCAAGATGTGGAAGGGCAGCCATTGATTTTTAAGGCAAAAGTCAGTTTCTGACTCAAACCTGCCCTTGATAGATCTCCAGCTGGGCTTGTGTAAATCAGAGGTGTTTTCAAGTTCTTAAACATTTTACAGAAGGAAGTGATGAGAGTGGACTGTGAATGAAAGGCAGCTCCCACACAGGGGCCGCAGCACGGAAGGCAGAGCTGCCGCAGGTGCGCGGCGTGTGGTGAGGGGGCGCTCCAGCGTGGCTGCTGTGTGGTCGTAATCAAGGTTCCTGGGTTCTCTGTTTCTCTACAGTTCGAAATAAACTGTGTGACTGTAAAAAAGAAAAGTGATCAAAACACTTTAAAAATTAAATTAACTGCTAATCAATACAGACTTAATTTTACTGAAAGTGAGTGAACTAAATTTCTTTTATCAGCTTATATGATTTTATAGTTTTGGATTTTATAGTTTTGTGTGTTTATAACACATTGTGAATGACGCAGCTGGAGACACAATGTGAGTGACTGAGATACAACCTGAGGCATTTGTTCCTCATTCTGTAAGAATACATATATATATATGTATGTATGTATATATTTTTTTGCTATGTCTGTAATAAAATTGGAAGAAGAGGGCACGGTAATGATTACAGCAAGCATCCTTGTCGATAAAGCTTCCTCTAACTCCAACAGGAAAGGCTCTCTCTCTGGGGGACTTGGACACTTGAACCATCCAGTTCTTGTGAAAATACCAGAATGTCAAAGACCCTGAAGTTATAGCCAAATAATTGTTTAAGAAAGATAATTGGGGAGAACCATAGTGATTTCCTAAATAAAGACTTTGTAATGAGATTGGAAAGGGGGTTTTTGAGATGCAAGTGAGAGACATTCAGATGTGCTATATGCAAAAATTGAGGATGGATTCAATGTCAGTGGCATTCTTATCTGAGTGGCTTAAAACAACACAAGTTTACTATCCTATAGTTTAGAGGTCAGAAATCCAAACTGATTCTCACTGGGCTAAAATCTAGGTGTTTTTTGGCAGGGCTGCATGCCTTCTGCGGTTTCTCAGGGAGAACCCCTTACCTTGCCTGTTGCAGTTTCCAGGGACTGCCTGCATTCTTCCCTTCCTGACGCTTCCTCCACGCTCAGAGCGAGCCGCACAGCGCCTTGCAGTGTGTCTGCAGTCAGGCCTGTCTCCCTCTTACACTGCGATTACACTGGATCTGCGTAATACAAGGCAATCTTCCCATCTCAAGATTATTATCTTAATCACAACTGCAAAGTCCCTTTTTTGTTATGTAAGGAACACAATCACAGGTGCGTTTTTTTTTGGCGGGGGCATTGTACTGCCAACCACAGTGATGGGAAAAAACAAACAAAAAAATACATAATAATGGCAGACAAAGGTTTGGATATACTCCGCCACTTCTCATTGTGTCTTATCCTCTTATCTACTTTAGTCAAAGGTTTATTTAATTTATTTGGAAGTTCATCATTTCCTTTTGTTTGCTCAGTGCTAAACACAGAAAAGTCATGCAAAATGGACTTGGCTTCCCTCAGTGGGTGGAGAAAAACATTATTCTAACCTAAAATGAAGTTTGGCAAGTGATGCATTATTCAGAAAACCACTGGGCACTGAAATTGCACATTATGCAAATATATTCAATTCCTGACCATTGTTGAAGAAGTTTTTATAGGTAATTATGGGAGGCTGCAGCAGTGGCCTTTCTACCAGAGTTTAATGCTTCCAGTGGATGCTCATGAATAGTGATATCACACCTAAGAAGAAAATCATTCCTTTCCACTTGAAACACTCATTAGCAAACTTTTTAAATAGTTGCATTGTCTGAAGCCTGATTAGTCCTGTTGGACTTTGATTAATGTTGCTCATTACTTAGATTAAGCTTTAGCTTTGTGAAGACTACTCCTTTGCTGGATAATGTGAAACATTTTATATTGAAAAAGAGTCATGTAGACAAATAATACTATTTTAATCAATTGACTTAGAGGTGCTATCAAAACCCTCATGAAAGGTCTGGACACACTGGAAAATTTCACCTCTTTGATTGTTTACAATTAGCACTGAGGAATGAAATGGTTTCACATGAGCTGAGAAGACGTTTTCGCCACCTACTTCCTATACGAGGCGCACTACTGTTAAGAACCACAGGATGCGTATCTTGCTGCTTAAAAACATTACATTTAGTGTTATGAACAGCGGAGCAGCAAGTTTAAATCTTAGTTTCCCTGATAATCTTAATACCAGGAATCTAACTAGAAATATTGTCTGCTTGTTTGTCAGGAAGGTAAATCAGGCAGAAGCACAGCATGTTGTACACTCTTAATTGGACTATTAATATGATGGATGAAGACTATCATTTAAAGTTTTATGGTGTAGAACAACACGGTATACACACTCCCCTCTGTGGGTGTAAGCAAATGAATGAAGACAACAAAACTCATAAAGTCTCATATATAAGGCTGTAATTGATGAAAAATCTAATTATGTTTTTTTTGAGGGGAGGGGTCAAAAATACATAAATTATGTACTAATTTATTCATGAAAACAGTGAGCAACCTAAGCAGCAATCTGGGGTATAGAAATAGGAATAGAAAACATACATATTTAAAAAGTAGAGAACATAAGAAATAAAAGCTTCAAGTTTCTAAGTTTTTCTTGATTTTTCATTGTGCTTGGTTTACTATGTAGACATCTTTTAACCAAAATTAGAATCTGTGAATGATAAGATTACAGGCCAGTTTAGTTATCATGTATTGGCTGGGTTAATTTTCAACATTTATGTACATTATTTGTGAAAATTTCAAATTTAAATCTGTGCAGAATCTTTAAGTAAGAATAAAATTCCTTGGGTTAGAGATTAAAAAGACCTCTCTGTTTCTCTTTGTTGCCTGAAAACTGTAATCATATCATAATTTCTTTTAGTCATAAGCACTAATATCTAATGCTCATTTAGAAGACAGACCTTTCTCTATTTTATTGTTGATTTTGTTTTTAATTTGACCAATACAGCTGCATATATTTATTGTGTAAAACATGATGTTTTGAAATATGTATAAATTGTTGAATGGCTAAATCAAGCAAATTAACCTACACATTTCCTCATATAGTTATTATTTCCTAGTAAGAACACTGAAAATCTATGTTCTTCGCATTTTCAACAATACAATGTATTGCTATTAACTATAGTTACCATGTTGTATACTAGATCATTTGAACATATTCCTCCTATCAAACTGAAATTTTGCATCCTTTGACTGACATCTACCCAACCTCTATCCCCAAGGCCCCTGCCCCTGGTAACTGCCATTCTACTCTCTAGTTCTATGAGTTCAACTTTTTTAGATTCCACATATAAGTGAGATCATGCAGTATTTGTTTTTCTGTGCCTGACTCGTTTCACTTAACATAGTGTCCTCCAGGTCACCCATGCTGTCAAAAATGACAGAATTTCCTTCCTTTTCACGGATGAGTAGTATTCCATCATGTATACATACCACATTGTCTTTATGCATTCATCTGCTGATGGACACTTGTGGTGATTCCCTAAATGCAGCAATGAACATGGGAGTGCAGATATTTCTTCAATGTAATCATTTCATTTTCTTTAAATGTGTACTTAGTAGTGGGATTACTGGATGATAAGGTGGCTCTATTTTTAAGTTTTTGAGGAACCTTGATACTGTCTCCATAATGGCTGTACTAATTTATATTCTCACCAACAGTGTATAAGGGTTCCCTTTTCTCCACATTCTTGTCAACACTTGTTATCATTTATCATTTTGATAATAGTTATTTTAATAGGTGTGAAGCGATGTCTCATTGTGGTTAATTTCCTTAATTTGCATTTCCCTGATGATTAGTGATGTCAAGCATCCTTTCACATACTTGTTGGCCATTTGTATGCATTTCTCTTCTGAGAAATTTCTATTCA
Organism: Cheirogaleus major; assembly: GCA_963574435.1. Lineage (NCBI taxonomy): Eukaryota > Metazoa > Chordata > Mammalia > Primates > Cheirogaleidae > Cheirogaleus > Cheirogaleus major. The sequence continues at coordinate 10,014 of CAUYPO010064673.1, read as the reverse complement.
ATTCTTTTGTCCATTTTCTAATCAGGTTATTTGCTTTTCCGTAATTGAGTTGTTTGAGTTCCTTATATATTTTGGATATTAACCCTTTATCACATACATAGTGTTCACATATTTTCTCCCATTCCATAAGTTGTCTCTTCACCCTGTTGATTGTTTCCATTTCTGTGCAGAGCTTTTTACTTTGATGCAATTCCATTTCTTTAGTTTTGTTTTTGTTGCCTATGCCTTTGAGTTTATAGCCAAAAATCACTGCCCAGATCAATGTAATGAATCTTTTCCATTAGAAAAAATATATTAGTTTTATAGTTGCAGGTCTTACATTTGTCTTTAACTCATATTGAGATAATTTCTGTATATGATGTGACATAAAGGTCTAATTTCATAGTTCTGTGTGTGAACATCCAACATCATTTATTGAAGAGATTGACCTTTCCCCATTATATGTTCTTTGCACCTTTGCCAAAAATCACATAACTATAAACATGTGGATTTATTTCTCAGCTTTCTATTCTGTTCCATTGATATATGTGTCTGTTATTGTACAAGTATCATGACCTTTTGGTTACTAAAGCTTTGTAGTATATTTTGAACTCAGGCAGCGTGATGCCTCTAGTTTTGTTCTTTTTGTTCACGATTGCTTTGGCTATTTGGAATCTTTTATGGTTCCATAAAAATTTAAGGATTATTTTTCCTATTTATCTGAAAAATTTCATTGAAATTTGTATAAGCATTGCATTGAATATATAGATCACTTTAAATAGTATGAACAATTAAGCAAAATTATTTATTCCAATACATGCACATGGGATATCTCTCCATTTATTTATATCTTCTTCAATTTCTTTCATCAATGTTTTATAGTTTTCAGTGTAGAGAGAGAATTTATCTCCTTGGTTAAATTTATTTCTAAGTATTTTCTTGTAGCAATTGTAAATGGGATTGTTTTCTTGATTTCTTGTTCAGATAGGCTGCTATTAGTGCATAGAAATGTTACATATTTTTGAATGTTGATTTTGCATATTACAGCTTTTCCAAATATATTTAATAGTTTTAACCACTTTTTTGGTAGATTCTTTTCTATATATAAGATCATGTCCTCTGCAGACAGGGACAAGTTAACATCTTCTTTTTCAATTTGGATGCCCTTTATTTCTTTCTTCTGCTTTATTGCTCTGTCTAGAACTTTTAGTAATATGATGAATTGAAGTGAGAGTGGGTATTCTTGTCTTGTTCCTGATCTTAGAGAAAAAACTTTCAACTCTTTCCCATTGAGTATGATGTTAGCTGTGGGTTTGCCATAAATAGCGTTAATTTTGTTGAAGTACATTCCTTCTATATGGAGAGTTTTTATTATGACATGACATTGAAATTATGTCAAATGCTTTCTCTGCATCTATTGAGATGATCGTATGGTTTTTGTCCTTCATTCTGTAAATGTGATGTATCACATTTATAGATTTGCATATATTGAACCATCCTTCCATCCTTGGGGTAAATTCCACTTGATCATGGTGAATAATCTTTTAAATGTACAGTTGAATTTGGAATGCTAAATGTTTGGTATGTTGAAGATTTGGGGTCTATGTTCATCTGGGATATTGGCCTGTAGTTTTCTTTTTATTATAATAGTCTTTTATTTATTTATTTATTTTTAAATTTCAGGATGTTATCTAACTTTGACACAAGGTAATGCTGGCCTCATAAAAACAGTGTGGAGATAGTCCCTCCCCTTCAGTTTTTTTGGAAGAGTTTCAGAAATATCTGTATTAGTTTGTTTTTTTTTTTTTAATGTTTGGTAGAATTCAGACAGTGAATTCAGACAGTTTGGTAGAATTCAGTAGACAGTGAAGCTGTCTACTCCCAAGATTTTCTTTGATGGGAGGCATTTTAGTACTGATTCAATAGCCTTAGTTGTTATTCATCTGTTCAGATTTTCTACTTATTCATGATTCAATCTTGGCAGGTTTTATGTGTGTAGAAATTTATCTATTTCCTCTAGGTTACCTAATTTATTGGCATATAATTGTTCATAACAGTCTTTTTGTAAAAAAAACCTATAAAAGTCTATTTATAAAAGAACTTTTCAGTACACAAGAAACCTCTGATCAGTCCTAAAAGTTTTGGTGGTGAAGAAAGTAGAGATACACATATACGAAAAGACCACAAGAAAACTACTGAATTATTGATATGCTTATTTGAGATCATATATAACTTCAAATCATCTTAAGAATTTTAAAGTTGGGTAAAAAGTGCTTTTCCATAATTCACTTAATAAATATTTCTAGATAGGTAGAGCAATGGAACAATGTGAGCTGAAAGTAATTCACAAAGCTTCTTTAAGAAGATTGGGTTTTACTTTGTGTGGGAAGAAGGAAAAGTATCACTGGGACATGTGTAGCATCTGGAAGAATAGCACTCAGAGGGCCAGGCAGGGTGGCCCAGACACCAGGAATCCTGAGCAAGTCTATCTTCTTGGGGTCCAGGTTCTGTGGAGAGGAAGAAGTAAAGGGGGGAGTGTGGGTCACTGCATTTAGATTCCAGATCTCCAGCAATCTCATGCAAATGGAGTAGGTGCTAGTGGTTATTTTGAGTAGAAGAAAACAAGCTGGTGATCAGAGCCTAGCAACACTCTGGTAAAGGTAAAGTATTAGAATTAGAAAAAGCTAGAATCTGGAAGAACAGCTAAGAGTCTCTTCAAAAATCCAGGCTTCACTTAACTCCAGTGAGAACAGCTTTTACCCAGGGGTCCTCAAACTATGGCCCACCAGCCACAGGTGGCCCACCAAGGACATTTATCCAGCCCACTGGATGTTTTTGTCGCGGCTGCCTGTCCTGCTTAGCAGCCAACTTGTCTCAGGCCCACAGTGTGGAATGTGCGCCGCACTCTCCAACTTCCCTCCTTCTCTTTGTTTCTCGACTCCTCCTCTCAGTCTCGGGTGTGATTGGACGAGTCAGGAGCTTGCCTGTGCAGAGCCTGCTGCTGCCTGAGGACTGAGGTAAGAACAAGTTAAGATTTATTTTTTTAAGTTAGGAGGTCTGTTTTTGTTTTTGCAGTTAGTAGGACCTTTTTTTGCGGTTAAGGGGGGCCTTTTTTTCTGAAGTTAGGAGGTCTTTTTTTTTGCAGATAGGGGGTGCCTTTTTTTGAAGTTAGGAAAGCCTTTTTTTTTTAAGTTAGGAAAGCCTTTTTTTTTTAAAGTTGGTTAGTTGGTTGGGGGTGGTTTCTAGGGGAGTTGCATCACAGCAATAACGCAAATAGTCAGCACTCAGTGCTAATGCAAATTTTCAGTGGATACAATTTACCAAATGGAACTGGCTGAACTGCAGAATTGTGACTCTCTGAAAGATGCATTCAAGTCAAGTAGCCTTCCTAATTTCTATGCATCTCTCCCCTCTGAGACATATCCTAATCTCAGGAACCATGCACTCAAAATGGCAACCATCTTTGGCAGCACTTATGTCTGTGAACAGACTTTTTCCAGAATGAAACATCCGAAATCTCCCACCAGATCTAGACTAATTGATGGACACTTGCATCACTTGTTACGACTAGCAGTGACAAATATGGAACCGGACATTGACCATCTCATTAGCCAAAAGCAGGCCCTTAGTTGCCATTGAAATACAGGTATGTTTGTTGATTTAACTTTACTTGTTCTTCAGTTTAAATATTGTATTTGTCCCCTTTTTGTTTTTTTACTTCAAAATAAGATATGTGCAGTGTGCATAGGAATTTGTTCATAGTTTTTTTTTAAACTATAGTCCGGGCCTCCAACGGTCTGGGGGACAGTGAACTGCCCCCCTGTTTAAAAAGTTTGAAGACCCCTGACCTAAAACATGGTGACCCATAGAACTTGCCACAGGGTGGCCAGTCTAAGAAACAAGCTGCATCTCTAAAAGAGATCTTTATGAGGGACTTTAACTGGAACAAGGGCTACACCAAATATCTCCTGAGCATCTCCTCAGCTCTAGGGCTGAGGAAAAGTAAGAATTGAGAGAAGACACATTAGTGAGTGTGGCATTTACCTCGGCGACCACCGAACAGTTCCATGTAAGCACCTCACTCATGAATTGCTTGTGTCTTCCCTGCCTTTCGTGTGGGCCCAGAGATGGACTCAATTTTTTGTGTACTGGGGCAGAGATGAGGAGGACACAGTTTGTACATCACTGTGGGATCTGTTCTGGGGCTTGTCTTCCTCTCACAGCAGCCCTGGGAGGTGGATGTCAACATCTCCATTTCACAGATCGGGAAGCTGAGGCACAGACACACTGCATGGACTAGACAAGGCCTCAGAGCCAGTGAACAAAGTGTTAAATTTTGGCCTGGGTCTTCCTGACTCCAAAGCCTGGGTTCTGCTAGTGCTTACCTGGGGACTGAGGCACTACCTGCTACCTCCATTTGAGGTTTAGACCTTTTCCTTTCCAACATCTGTCTCAATTATGTTCTAGGAGGCCTGAGCTCATGCTCCGCATTCAGGAGGGCACAGGCAGAGGTCCCAAGCCCACCCCATGCCTGGTCTAAGAGGGTCCATCCAGGTGTGGGAATTGCTGCTTGGGGTCCTCTCTCACTCTGTCATGCCTCTTTCCTATGACTGACACAATCATGCTGCCCCTCTGGCCTTCTTGGTGCCCACCAGAGTAGCCAGGACAATTAGGCATCTGTGTGTCTGAGACATGGCAAGCCCTGGTTCAGAATAAATGTTTGTCCTTCCTTCCAGAGCTGGGGGCTGGGGCAGCTGTGATCTTGCAAGAGAAAGCTGAGCTTGGATTCAGAATTCCAGGGGTAGAGTGCCTGGCCTCTCTGTCCCTAGCTGTGTGAACCCACTTGGATCACTCCACTTCTCTGAGCCTGGTTTCTCAATTGCAAAATGAAAAGCACAGTAAGTGAGTCCTACCCAAGGCCATATATACTGCTATGCTTCCGGGACGACTGGAGAAAACTAAAAAAGGAAGAAAATGACATACAGATGTGAAGTGACTCAAATCAAACTGATACTTTTCCAAAATCCAAGGAAGATATTTATGCATTTCACATTTGTTCTGGCATCAGCTCCTGCCAGGAGCCTCAATACAAAAGGAAGCTAATGCTAGGAAGGACCACACCATTTGATCCCCAAGGGGCAACATCAATTCTGCCTGGCTGGATGACTTTCCTCATCTGTTGCATAGCAACCTCCCTTGTCAGCTGCCTGTTTTTCCTCAGCACTTCCTCTGTAAAGCGTCTGCAGTGAAATGTCAACAGACTCAAGAAAGGAGATTTTTAAACACTATTTTATGTTTTCTGCTCCCAAATTTGTATCTCCAGTCCTGACTTGGCCCATGGCTTTTATACCCGTAATCCAACTGCCTACCTCCATTCTACAATTGGAAATCTCCCTTGGTACTCTCAAAAGTAACATGTCTCAAACTGACCTTTTATAATAAATCCTTCTCAGGAACATCATGCATTCCTCCACTTGACTTCTCCAACTTAAGGAATACCACCAACATATATTCAGATTCTCAGGCCAGAAACTTATGAATCTTCCATCACCATTCCCTTTCCCTCATTTCCTTTCTCATGTTCAACACACCACAAAATCCTTAATAGTCTACCTCAAATATATACCAATTTCTCTCTCTTTATATCATCCTAGTCAAGTCTACTTTTAACTCTCTAACCTGGCCTACTGAAGGAGTTTCTTAAATGGCCTGCCTGCTTCAAATCTTTTCCCTACCTCAGATCAGTTCTCCCAAAATAACTACTGTAATCTTAAAATGTAAATCAAATCCTGCCATTTCCCTGCTTGAATCTCTCATTGCATTCCCATTGCAGTTAGAATACAAGTCAAACTCCTAACCCTGCCCAAGCAGTGGCTTGGGCAGAACTTTGACTTTCTCCCTTTTCTCTTTCCTTCATCTCCATCCATCATCATCACTTCATTCAAATATTAATAATATTCTTCAGTAAGAATTCTTGCTTCCTTGGTTCATGCAATTTGCAAATATAAGCATCTTTAGAAAACAATAATATTTTTATTTACCTGTCACATGAAATTCTAAATAAAATTCTCATGATTGATATAAAAATACAGCTTTGTAACAAGTAATCTGTCACTATTCCCCCATTCCAACCAGAAAGCTTCATCTAAGCTCCCCTCCATCAATGCAGAAATTCTGAAACCCACTTGTTCAATTCCTGTCCTGATCTGGCCCCTCACTATAGACATCCACAGTCTCAGCCACTTTTCCCATCTCTTTCCATCCTCCAGCCTCTTTGAACTTCTTTCATTCTCACTTCAGAAATAAGCATTTAAAAATATAAATTGCCCTTTAGGCACTACTCTAGCTATATCCCATGTATTTTGATATGTTGTGATTACATAATATTCAGTTCAAAATATATTCTAATTTCTCTTGTGATTTCATCTTTGATTAGTATTTTATTTAGTTTCAAGTCAGTAACAAGTTAAAAAATGTCTTATTTAGCAATATGTTATTTCATTTATAAATATGTAGGGATATTTATAGAGATTTATAGATATTTCATGTTTACTGATTTCTAATTTAATTTCATTGTTGCCAAAGAACATACTCTGTACTTTTTCAATCTCTTTATATTTATGGACATATATTTTATGGCCTAGAATAGAGTCTACCTTGATAAGCATTCCATGTGCCCTTGAAAATAATATGAATTCTCCAGCTAGTAGGTGTAGTGTTCTATAAAATATCATTTACATTCATTTGGATGACAGTGTTATCAAAATATTCTAAATCTTTACTGATTTTTTGTTTAGTTCTTCTATTAATTACTGAGAGTGAAGTAATAAAAATCATCAATTATGATCATGGATGTGTCTCTCCCTTCAGATCTGTCTGCATTTGTCTCATAAATTTTGAAGCTCTGTTTTTAGGTGCATACACACATAACATTATTATTTATTAACCCACTCTCTTCATGAAATTTCTCACTTTATCTCATGTGATATTCTTTTTCTTGAAGTTTACTTTGTCTGATACTTATAGAGCTACAACAGTATTTGTAGGTTTACATTTTCTCCCATAATTTTATTTTCAATATATTTAAGTGTTTATGTTTAAGTGCATCTCTTTTTGTTAGCAAATAGTTGGGCCTTGCTTTCTTATCCTGACTTTTTATTGTTTATTCTATTTAATGTAAGTATATATATATATCATTCAGTCTAAGTATATCATTTGCTATTTGTTTTCTCTTTGATCAATTTGTTTATTATTCCTCTGTTTCACATTTGTAACTTGTTTGGGTATAAGCAAACATTTTTAGTATTTTATTTTAATACCTCTATTTGCTTTTTAGCTATAAATTTTTGTATTATTTTTAGTGGTATCTCAAGGCTTACCATATGCATCTTTAATTTATAGCAGCCTCTTAGCATTAATATTTATCACTTCACATAAAACATAATAAATTTATTATAATATAAATCCATTCACTTCTCTCATTGTATAGTTGTGGACATATATTTTATCTCTACATTCATTGTAGACTCCACAATAATTTTTTGGGTTTAAATAGTCATTTCTCCCCTTTATAATTAATGAAAAATAAAAGATAATATTTTATACTTGCTAACAAATTTACCATTTTTGGTACTCTTTATTCCTCATTGCAGATCAAAATTTTTATTGTATCTCATATTGCTTCAGCATGAAGAATTTTATTTAGCATTTCTTGTGCTGTTCTTCTGGTGACAAATTCTCTTAGCTTTCGTTTATCACAAAAGGTTTGTATTTCACATTAATTTTTCAAGTATATATAATATATTATATATGTTATAAACTTTTGGTGTGGTAGTTTATTTTTTCCATTTTTCTATTTTACACTTTACATAGATTGAAGAAAATTAAGGCAGCAATATTGTTTTGAGAGTAATGTAAAAATCCTCTTCTAGCTCTTGATTGTTAAACCTAAACCCTCCTTCCTCCTCTTTCATGTGTTTCTGCCTTGGTGCTGGGACTAAAAACTCAAGAGTTAGAGGTTTCCAGATGCAGAACAATAGGCCAACAAAAACAAGGGTGTCTAGTATCCCTGAGGCAGCCCTGGCACTTCTCCTGTCATCCAATGAGGAGATAAGAAAGTAATTTATATATCCAGGAAGTGAGGTGTGGAGAAGGAAAGGGATGGGGAAATAGACTCATCTATTACTGTTCTGCAGGGAACTGATGTCACCTGTTTGGCACCTCAACTTTACCTTTGTACCCCAACACCTTTCACAGAGAATTAAGGAGCCATAAGGAAACACAAAAGATGAGAAACAGCATCAACCCCGCTGGACCAAGAAAAATTCACAGTAGAACAGAAAGATCAGACCAGAAGGCTTTCAACTTGGGAAGTTCCTGATAAAGTACTCCATGACTGGGACGTTGAGATGTATCCAGTCTCCTCAATTTGAGAATATTTACAGCCCACAGATATAATGTTTCTGAAGAGAGAGCCCACTCAGGGAAGTAAGTGAAGGTGTCATTGCTCAGCCCCCAACCCTGCCTAGAGAAGCACTATTTAGAGCACAGCCTTTTCTTCCTGGCCCAAGGACAGCACCATCTTTCACCACGGGTTCCAGGGTGAATAATCAATGAACACTGGCAATTTAGGACAGGCGAACACCAAACTGAAACAGCTGCAAGGAAGACAGAGTAGAGTCACCAAAAATAAGGCACGGCCCAGGACCTTCAGGAGAGAATACATCAATGACTTAAAAAAGGACAGAGAGCTCTGTGTTGACATGGGAGCCAGGTAAAAGGGGGGTGGTGACTCTCAGGAGAACAAGAAGAGAGATGTGCCTGCTAAGGAAGTTTTGGTCAAAACACAGAAGGTCTTTAAAAGTCACATGAGAAGGAGTTTTATGTTTATCCTTTAGACAATAATTGAAAGAATTTTAACAGGGGTATGTTTTTATAAAAATTAATACTGGCAGCACAGTAGGGAATGGACAAGTGTGTTGGATGGCTCCTCTCTCACGCAGTGAATAGCATAAACTACTGCATTTGTCATTGCTAAAAAGTTTCTCTTGGGAATTCCTTGAATATTTTGAGATGAAGTATCCATGTCCTATTCTGGGACACTGGGATGTTATCTAATCCCCTCTCTTAGCAAAATACTTACACTGGTATTTTTAATTCATTAGATAAAAATAAATCTACTAAATAGAGAACTTATATTCAGAAGCCATAAAAATATTCCTCTGGCACAAATAAATATTATCAACTATGACCATTAAACAAGGTAATCCTAGTGCAAGGCTGCAAGATGGTGTTATGTGTTTCTCAAGGTAGACATTCTGTTTTAATTTACCATGAGACAGTATGATTAATGCAAGCTGATAAGGAGTCTTTTAGTCAGGATTTTCAGTATTCAGATGAACTGAAATAGAAAAGTGCCCCCCATCCTGGAACCACTTTACCATGACTATCTTAAAATTGCCAGGAGGTTTTCATTCCCCTTTCCTGAGCATGTACTAGGGAATACTTACTTTATGACAATTTCATTAGAGCTCAATTTGAGTGATGGCACCATGTGATATGGGTGTGATCTCACTAGTGGATTTATTTTGGGATGGCGGAGGAATGCAACTTAACTAGAGCCTATGAGAACAGAGAATTTATTTTCCAGTGGTAGACAAACTGTTGTGGAACAGGTAGTTGAGGATTGATTATAGAGAATGTAAAGCAGACTCTACCTGCTCATGTGGAGGCATACTTGGAAAGTGACCACCAACAGGAAATTTATTCATCACATTATGACTATGCTTATATTAACAGTTCACATGAGCCTATAAGTGTGAGATTTTTGTACAGGAGAAAATATATATTAGAAAGTGGTAGCAATGCTGCAGGACAAAATTTCAAATATGTAACTTTTTTTTTTTTTTTGAGACAGAGTCTCACTCTGTTGCCCAGGCTAGAGTGAGTGCCGTGGCGTCAGCCTCGCTCACAGCAACCTCAAACTCCTGGGCTCAAGCAATCCTTCTGCCTCAGCCTCCCGAGTAGCTGGGACTA
>CAUYPO010064671.1:0-36608 GCA_963574435.1 Cheirogaleus major | reverse complement strand
AAGCTACTTTACCTCTGTCTCCCTCAGTTTCTTCAACTGCAAAATAGCAATAACAATAGTACTTATCCACAGGACTGTTAACATGAGGCAATGTATAGAAAGCATGTGGCACTGCGACTCGCTCATGGTGGCTGAGAGGTGCTGGATGTGATTCTCTGTGGAGCGGGATCAATACTGTAGTGCCGAACCCTTTCTTCCCTTCACTTTGCCCCCTCCTTCCTCACCAGCCCCTTTTCCTGTCTTCCCGCAGTTGTCCCCTATGGTCCTTTACATCCAAACCCTTCCTCCCCCCGTTGACTACCTTTCCTCAAGGACGAAATGAAAACAATACGCAAGAATGGTTTTCTTTAAATGCTTACAAAAAAGCGCCCAGTGTAAATGTGTGGTCATCAGTGCCAGCAGCCCTATGTATGGTCTCTACCCTTTGGTTCCATCTATGATGATTTCTAAGAGCTTATACGTAACCCCTATAGTCCTCACTAATGTAATTTTACTGCTTGTGATAATAGCAGGTGATCATCACATATATAATTGTGCAATTTCACTTTCGTTTACTTTGTAAGGTATGTCATGTAAATAGGTCCACAAATTGGAGAAACATCGTTTGAGAAATCTTTTGCTCCAATATTTGGTTCAGAATCTTTGTTCCCTAAAACACTGGACTCCAAAGTGAAAAGTGGCTGTTTTATTTTTCCAGTGGGATATGTAAACACAATTTTAGTGGAGATGGAAACTTCTACTCAAAACTTGCTTTGCTTCTTCGCAACGTTTAAGTCCCTGGTGGACTGGTTTATAGAGTGTTCAGATACCACTATTGAGAAGGACATCATGGGGGATGATCATACATGACAGATCATACATGGTCGTCAGCCTCAAATGAATCCAGAAGCAGAATCCTTTGAGGAGATGAGAGGTTTAGGAGATGCCTAGTGAGCACAACCTCTCTGGTATTGGGTAACATAACCACGATATGGGAAGAGTTCCTGCGTCCTCACTGTGGGCCTTCGCGCTATGCTTGAACGGGACACTGCTTGTGTAGGGGCTGGGAAGGATGAGAAAGAAAGGAAATTGACAACCCAAAAGTTCAAAACTTCATTTGCAAATAAATTCAATATTTGGAGGGAAGAACCAAAGAGAAAAATCAAACCATAAGTAAAAGATCAAAAGTTTGGTAATTACAAATATCTCTGGAAGCCACAAAGTTTATCCCTTCTCCCCCGTTTCCTAACACTTCTTCAGGTAGGACTGTACTTTAGTCATCTGGAAAAAATATTTTCCTATCCCATAAAGACTAATGAGGCCCCTTTGGCAATCTGCTTTGTTATCCATTAAAATGAAGTCTAAACCACCACACAATTTATGGCCTTGTTTCTGTCTTGGTTGGCATGGAAAAGAGCCAGTTGCCACACTTCTCATCATAACCTTATAGTTAAAAGCTAACACTCAATTATATGCACCAATGGGGAGATGAGAAACTCTCTCACTCTAAAATCCATAAAATTCATCAAAGATTGAATAATCAGAGACTTCAACCTTTGCTAACAAAATTCTCTTATCAGATCCACTGAAACATAGCAAAATTAATTAACTTGAATTTTTTGCTTTTATATTCCTCAACTTCTGTTTGAAGTTTTAATGAGGAGTAAAGTACCTAGATGATCAGCAGGAAGATCTCAGAAAGGAAAAGAGAAGTTCTGGAGTACTATAAACTAAATTCACTCAAACATAAAGAAAAACAAACATACAAAAAACCCAATTTACTGAGCTTCAAGGCTATTCCAGACACCGACTGGGAATATAGCAATGAACAAAAATAGACAAACTCTCTCATGAAGCTTATGTGCTACCCAAGAGATGGACAATAAATAGACAATAAATAGACAGAAAACTCTTGAGTAGCTTTAAGTATCCTTTAAAAGCTCTTTCAAGTCATCTCTTAGCCCTCACTTCCTCTGGCTAATTAACTCTGATTATTCAACTCTAGTCAGCAAAGTCCTGTAAACACGGTACAAACATAATTCCACTGCAAGTGAGGAGACGCTCTATTACCTTGAGTTGCTGGGATATTTTCTTCAGTGCATATGCTTCCTCTTCTGTTTTGGGAATCAGTCTTATCACCTTATCCCTACAAGACAGACGAAAAAAAGATGACAGTTACCTTTCAAAAAAATTAAGATATTAACCATCCCTTTCTTACCTCTTAAAAAACTGCATTTAAGAAGAAACACTGCAAAACTTTTCACTGACCCAGTAAGTATTTTATCCAATTCTTGTTATTCTCTGATAGCATTGGCCTTTTTTCTTTGTTTTAAAACTATTTGGTATTTCGTCACTTTTTGAAGATTACAAACTCACATTCAATGTTATAAATGCAGAAAATGGCAACAAGAGACAGGAACTTTCATGAATAGCTCAGAGAAGATACCAAGAAAGAAAATTCCTGTTGACAGAGGAAAGAAAAACTATTCTCTTTAAAACTTAATGCTGAAAAGGAATGTGACTTTCGGTGAGAGGATGTGAAATCCACACACTATGAAAAGGTTCTGGTTTGGATTCTTTCCGCGGGGAGAAGAGTAAAGAGAAGCCCATCTCTATGGAGCATCTGATTTCAAGTACACAGCTTCCCAATGAAAGGCCATCGGCTGTTTACAAGCGTGCCATGGGATATTGCTGGCTGTATAATTTTTAGAGTGATACAAACTTAAAATCAATGTTTACAGCCATTGACACTTTATTACAGTTGAAATTATATTTGAACACACTGTAAGGTTCTTTCTGTAAAGGTCCTGAGTTGCCCAAGATGACTTGAGGTGTTGCTCTGTCTTCAAGAGAGTTCTCTGTGGGAGGTGACTCTTCTCCTAGGTGTGCCTGGCAGTGATAATCAATTTCTAGGTGTGTCATGATGAGGACAGGTTGGGGAGCATGGCTCTAGAATAGAATAGTCATGACTGTTCAATGTGCTTTGCATACAGTGAATGCTCATTCAATATTTATTAATGGATTGGTATAAAGGACATTGCTAAGAATAATTGGCTTCCAGAGGAAATTTAAGGAAAAACTAAGTAAATAAAGCAAAACAAGAATGAATATTTTTCATAACTCTCTAAGGCATTTTACAATGACTGAACATAAAGTGGAATTTTATTAATTGCATATATATGAAGTAGAAAACAAAGACTGTACTGGTTCATCCACAACTTATCTTTCGAGCCCCCAAAGTACACCAGGAATAAGGATGGAATTTGCATACTTTTCCATGATTTTGCTACTTCAATGACTAGCAGTTTTCAAGATTAGGTAAGGCTAATAGGGGGGCATCAGACCCCTACGAATACTTATGGATTTGTTGGACAATGATTTTTTAGGGCTTGGTGGTCATTTCCAATCACTTTATCTTTGTTATTTCAATTGATATCTAGAATAGCTTCTTCAGGTCTATGAATTAAAAGACCTGTGGCTTGCTGAGGATAATTTACTATGTTTTAGGCACTACTATTCTAAAATAACTTTGCAGCTTTGATTTCCTCAAAAAAAATCACACAAAATAACCTCTCGGTATCAATGTCATGAAGTCCGTATTTCTGGAAAGAATAAAAGAAAGCAGAGGGAAAGAAATCATCAAGTCATTATAAAACAACTCTAAATATAACCTTTGGAATTTAAATGTAATCATATCTCTTTTCATTTCTGGTACACAGTTCTTTGACCTTTGTTTTTCCTGGATTCATCATACCCTGGCCTCTCCCACCTGACCCAATCTAATTCTTGGCAGAGAAAGAAAACTCAGCTGGGTGATATGGCTGTTTTTGATGGATGCATCACTTGACAGCTTGCTGAAAAACACCTCCATCTGGGGCCCTGTCAGCTCCTCAAGAGTGCAAAGAAAGCAATCTGTAGCTGTTTTACAGCCATGAGAAAAAATTTTTTTTTTAAGATGGATAATTCAACCTGGCAATTGGTTCCTCTTCTGCAAGTATAGGATATAAAGGAACCACTCCTGGGATTATTTAACCCTGAAAGTGATTGCTCAAACCCAACTTTGTCATTTTTATCACAAAAGTTCACTTCATCTCAGCCTTTAGGAAATTCTCAGGTGTGACTTTAGAAACGTGTTTATTACTGTTTGATTACTTATCAAAGAACAGAGAATAAGGAAAGCTATTTAGGAAAACCCATGAAATGTCATACTTTTTTTGTGAACCAGTGAATTATATTGATGGAATAACTGGTAGCCAAAACCCAACAAGAGTTCTTTATTCAGTGTGTAAAAACCACATGACTCCCAAATGCCCCGTTTGTTTCACCAAACAAAAAGCTTAGTCTTCCTAAATCTGATAGCTAGTCTTTTTTGAAGTGGTGAATAATAATTTGGTACTACAAATAAGGAGGTTTCAGGTAATAAAATATCTCCTGGAACTTAGAAGAACTAAACTGTGCACAACTATCACACAAGGTGAGCCAAAGAGCTTTCTTTATAACTTATCAGTTTTTTTTTTTTTTTGACTGCTAGGTGGCAACTTCAATTTAAGACATTTTGGCTACTTTTGGGGACTAAGACGAGGGAATCAAAAGATTGAATATGGGTTGAGGTTAGAGAAACTACTGGGCAACCACCTGCTCATAAGAACATGTGTTTGCACTCTGGGAGGCCGAGGTGGGCAGATCGCTCAAGGTCAGGAGTTCGAAACCAGAGCGAGACCCCATCTCTACTAAAAATAGAAAGAAATTAATCGGCCAACTAAAAATATATAAAAAAAATTAGCCGGGCATGGTGGCGTATGCCTGTAGTCCCAGCTACTCGGGAGGCTGAGGCAGGAGGATCACTCGAGCCCAGGAGTTTGAGGTTGCTGTGAGCTATGCCGATGCCACGGCACTCTAGCCCAGGGAACAGAGTGAGACTCTGTCTCAAAAAAAAAAAATGTGAAGGTCTGTCCTTAACCTAGAGAAGCTCATAAGCAAGTGTGAAAACTACCCACATAATCAGCTCACTGTAACAATAAGCTCTCACAGCTTTCATATTAGTGAAATTAACATGATACACTAGAGTAACAACTTGTGTGTTGCCTTCTATAAGGAACATAGATAAAGTTATTGATTTGGTTTTCCAGCAAAAGTTAAAATTATACAGTTGCAGACTTTCACCTTTCTCTATGTTATAGCAGGAAATTCCAAGAAAGTAGCCAACCGTAAGTATAATGCTTAAACCTGAAATTGAGTTTCATTTGCCTAAAGTTTGCTTAGTTGGAGATCAGACCATAAACTTGGTGCATTTAATGCCATGCCAAAAGCAACAGAGAGAGTTGGCCTATTAAGAGAATCAATTGTGTAGGACAAAGACCAAATTATTTTACTTTTAAGTTCCCTGTAAATAAAAGCCTAAAAATTAACACCCTAGGTCATATCCTATTTGTATCATTATTTGGTTTCAGCACACCCGGCCTCAGGAGTACCCTCAGCAGAATAGGGTCTCCAAGAAAGGATAATGCACTGTGCACATGTTACTTAGTTTACGTCAGGCATAGTGTGCTGCCCCAAGATCTCAGCTTGCAGCCAGAATGCTTCATCTCCCCAATATATGTGAACCCTTCTATACGATATACTGTGAAAAACCCTAAGTAGCTCTTGATGTAATTGCGCGCCAATACTACTACAATATACATTTCTAAGTTTTATTCACTTCTGTATCCCTAGCACCTTGAGCAGTGCTTGGCACCAATGAATAAGCACGTATAGAATGACTGAATGAATGACTACCAGATTATGAACCTCACAGAAAGACGTTACAACCATCTTTGTAGGTTTCAAATTACCACAAATTATGTGTTCAATCAAATTGAACCAGAAAAACTGAAAATGAATTCACAGAAAGATACAAAACTGGCCTTTTCTACCAGGGCAAGGCTTCAGACAAATGAATTGTCTCTCCACCAGACAGAATTTTCAAGTGTTTAGCCAAGTATTGTGTACATTGCTATCAGTTATTTACAACTCACAGAGTCATAACGTAGCCTGTGTTGTGAAAAGGCTTAGGGACCCCATAGTTTCCCACAAGCATTTGCTAGATGCTTTATTTCCCACTGAATACACACAGCAATCTGCTCATCTATTTCAAAGTCCATCATAACTTATCCCTACACAGACTATACTCATTGTCAGTCTATCATACTGAAGAAAGGCTTTTCCGCTATTTGTGCAACAGGAATCAGACGGCCTTGTTTTCACCAGGTTGCAGTCTTATAGAAAAAAGCGAAGATCGTGAATATTAGCTTATATATGTTTTCTAGATAGTAGTAATAATAATTTTTAGTGAATAATCATTTAAAAATTACTTTTCAATTACCCAGAAGAGAATAGTAGAAATTATACTACTATAAGCTTGACTTTTATGTGAAGGTGATACCAATGAGGCAAGATTTGGGACAGAATCAGCCTCACAAGGTGGAGGAGCAGAGCACAAACTCGCAGGATGGACCTGGAAGTCTTTATAGTTGAAGTTTGGGTTCTCACCAAGCGACAGCATTTCTGGGTTGCTACTTAGAATTAAAGAAGCTCTTTAAATTTAATTGCTGTTTAATTTTATCAGAAAGGTTTCTGTGGGTTTTGGTTGAGATTATTCTCAAATGTTATAGGATTTGCCTAAATTTAAACACACTGTACTAGTTTCAGGGAAATATTTCAGGCAGGTTATTTTTTAATGAGATTTTTTCTGAATTCTTTTACATTTTCATTGGGTTCAAAGACAGTATAAGAATATACAAAAAATAAATAATTCCCCAGTGCTTATTTTTTCTTTCTTTACAGGCAACCCTCACTCTGCTCAGTGCACGTTAACGAGACCTTGTGCAGCTGAGCTGTGTTCTGAATTTGCCTCTTCTTGCGAAGTTAGGGTTGCCTGTCTTTGTAAGCTTTCGGATAGAGTGTCTTGCTTAAAGAGTGCATTTTTCTGTCTTTAGGTTGTTGGACCAGCTTCCAATAGCAAATGTTGTTCTCCTAAAATATCTATTTGCATTACTGTATAACACTGGGCAACATTCCTCATCCAATCAGATGGATTCATTTCAATTAGCAATATGTATCGCTCCAAGCATTCTTTGGCCTCCTACTTCCTGCAGCCCAGAAATACAAAATGAATTAACAAGAAAGGTAATGAAGTTTTTTATTGTATGTTCTGAAGGACTGAATCACAATTTTGAAAATGAAGTTTGAGGTATTAATTGTGATAGATAATTTCTTAATAAACTTGACTTTACTAATTATGGGGTGTTTATTCTATCCTGGTAGACTATAGGATAGTGATTTTTCAAACAGAAAAGTGATAACAATGGATTTACTTCTCTTTTCACTTTAAGGAGGGTAAACACTATGACTAACTTAAGTCACACAGTGATAAGAAAGCAGCTCATATGACTATAAAACTTAAATGAAGTAAAACAAACAAACTAAAAGGATGTTGGAGTTAGGCCAGCCTAGGTTCAATTCACAGACCCGCCACTTGCCAGATGCGTAATCTTGGACCAATTCAGCGACACTGACCCACAGTGTCCTTATCTAATAATATGGTAATGGTAACAATACAGTAGTTACTTAAAAGTCACAGTCGTATAGTGCATGGAAGTTAATGATGTGTTTGGAATTATTATATATATTCAGATATGAAATGTGATGTTATATGAGAACTAGAACCTCATTTTTGTCTATTTTTTTATAGGTTACTCTGCTCTTGCAATTTATGCTTGAAAATTGCCATAAAGTATTTGGACAAGACATCACTTCCCTTTATGGAGAATTTTCAGGGACATGTGGCACTAGAGGAAATGCCTCAGGTATTGTCAGTAATTGGATTTTTTGTGTGTGAAAAATAGACATATGTCTTCAAAGATGCTGGGGCAAGCGGCTTTCCTGGAGGCCATGGCAGCTGAGGTGAAGGGAGCCTCTGACCTGGATCAGTAGGGCCTAAGGCTTCTGACCCTTTTTAGATGTCCTTATAAGAGGTGAGGGCATGTTAATATTTTGATAGGGTTAAGAAATGTATATGATGAGGTCACAACTTTCAAGAACTTATTACTGGCAGCATGCTATGGTATGATGGTTTCAACATTTTTTTAAAAAAAACTTTATGAGGAAACCTAATATGTATAGTAGAATGTGCTATGGTTGAAACTGGAATAGAAAGCCCAGAGGTAGTAGAGGCAGACCTGGTTTCTGTCCATCCTCTCCTTCTACTTACTGGTTCCTGAGACACTTTTCAGAATTCTAATGTGCTATGAGATGGTTTGAAAACAACTCACATCATTTGTTGTTAGGGAGACACTGAATTCAAAGACAAAAAGCCTTCCAGAATATGAATTCCTGTGACACCAGTTACTAGTTGTGTTATCTTTGGCCAATTATTCTATGCCAGTGAACATCAGTATCTCCATTTATAAAATGTGGATAAACATGTCTTTATGATTATTATAAATAATAAGATAATAGGTATTAAAGAACTTTGTAAATGAAAAATTGATAAGGTTACTAAATGGATCCTCAAGACTAGAGTTAATTATGCATCACAACCAGTAATCCATGTTAGAAGGCTGAGTCTTATTCAGAACCTAGGTATATCTGGCATTACTTCCTTCATATTTTTCACCATTTCTTGGTCTTATGACATGTTCATTGCTTTGAGAAAATCTTACTTCCAGAAAGCTCATTCATCAGGATCTGAGATAAATCTAATATAACCCAACAGGGGTTTCTTCTTTTATTCTGTACTAACATTTGGCAAGATGGTAAAAGATACTTTCTTGAGAGTGTATTCAAGAAAGGAATTTGAATACTCTACATGAAAAGAGAATTAAACTGAGCACCATGGTTTGTTTCTAAGGCAGCATGGGCCATATCTGTGCTAAGTAAAAGTGTTAATCATGGTTTGATTTTTTGACAGATATTTCTCACTTCCAACTGAGTGACTCATCCTCATATGAGAGCTTGGAAAATGAACTAAATGAGGATGTTTATGCCCCATTCAGTGATGTGGCAAAGAAACTTGGCCAATGGAGAGAAGCATAGAATCTGTGTTACGGACATTGATGACCTTGACCCATCTGAGGGGGACACCTTCTCTGAATGACTTCCTCTTGGACCATTTTAAAGAAGAAGGAGCTGAAATGGACCGGCCTCTTGAAGCTAAGACAGTGGACATTATAGTGTGCACAAGTATCCTGCTTCAGGATCCTGCCGAGGCCCTGTCTTGCACACCCAGCCACCTGTCCACAGCTGCAGCAGCTGCAGCAATATTGTGAGGCAAAACTGGCACTGCTGAAAGCCCAGCAGCTACTATGTGGATTCATAGCTTTCTTATCTCAGCGAGTTTTATCAGAAAAAGCTATGAAGTCCAGCTGGGATGCTCTTCTCCATCAAAAAGATGAAGCTATCTGAAGCAGAATCAACCCCATCGTGCAGGGGTGTAAGACATGTTTTAAACAGAGTTTATTCACAAGCACTGATACTAGCAAGAAAAATTCCACTAATCAAAACCTTAAGAATAAAAGCTTATCTGATAAGGAAGGAAATTGTATGAAACTTTTCCATAAGTCCAAGCCATTAGCCTTTTCTGTGTCCTC
The DNA here is from genome assembly GCA_963574435.1 of Cheirogaleus major. Lineage (NCBI taxonomy): Eukaryota > Metazoa > Chordata > Mammalia > Primates > Cheirogaleidae > Cheirogaleus > Cheirogaleus major. The sequence goes on along the minus strand of CAUYPO010064671.1, from coordinate 27,003 downwards.
ACGGAATCATTCCAAGATCCAGCTGTTTGATGTGGGTACATCTGGATACTCCCTACCGCAGATGCCCTCAAGAGTCCAAGGAAACACGAACACAGCTCAGAGCACAACACAAGTGACTGGGGAGGCAAACTGTCCTTTCCTTGAGGCCCTTGTTTAAAGAAGCAGCATGAAAGTATCCCACAGTTTGTTTTCTTGCATGAAGAGGAAGATTAAATATGAAACTATAGTTTTTGCAAAGTATTGCAAAGTAAAAAACTATAAGTATTTGCAAATACAGGAACAAAAGCTTGTTAATCAGAGTTCAGTCATGGGGTTTGAGGTTGACAAGAATAGTGCCACTAACCAAAACACTAAGAATATTTTGCTCTAAAATCAAACCTTTGCCCAAGGACTAGCTAATCCAGCTTACCCTCCCCAGGCACTTCCCCATCGGGCACACCAGTGAGCCCCCAGGACAGTGCTTTGCTCAGATTTCTGAACATTCTGAGTTTACAACCACTGAAACTTCCTCTCCTATAGATTGCAATTTTCAGGCTCAAATAAAACAGAAAAAGCTTTCTTCTTACGATAGCAGCTCTGACCTTGTTTCTGGAATGCTCGGTCCCTCATCAGGGCAGGGCAGCAGCACCTGGCTTACACAAAAATGACACCAAAGAGAGGCATTCACAAACACACTCTGTAACTCTTCATCTCACCATGTGGTCGAGAAATGGTGTGGCCAATTTGGCAAACTAGTCCCTCAAAAAGAAAGCAAATGTAGGCAGACCATAGGAAAAGAAAGTAGGTTTTCCAGAAGGACACTTGGAGCCACCTCCAAGTGCCTCTGTTGTTCTAGAAGACGACTGACTGCAAGAGAAACAGAACGACGTTCCTTCAAGTTCAGTTAGAGACTGGGAGCTGTGCAGTCAGCCTGGTGGTGAGGTCTTCTCCCTGCCAGCACTCAGAGAGACACTGCAGCTTCAATTCAGCCTGGTAGAAAGCAAACTCAAGCTGTGTATGAAATCACAAAAGGAATTAATGACCCTAGCCAAACTCTCCCATTTTCTGGAGTGGTATTTAATTGCAAAATTGTATAGCAGGGTTGGTTGAAGAGCAGACATGGCCCATGTACCAAAAACCACCTGATTGTAGATAAAGTCATGAAGTAAGATTCTATAAGCTGCTGGCCACTCAGCTGGAGTAGAGGTATGCAAGATTCTTTCTCATCATGTTTTCCTTCATTTGGTTTTTAGGCTTCAGGCCCCCAAATGCCAGCTAGGGCCTTGTCTCTACTCCTGGCTCTACTCTATTTCAATCCTTTGGGACGTAGAGCTTAAATTAAGGCAGTTCTGCAGAAGCTATTTCCAGGGTCAAAATCTCTGCTTAAGGCTGGTTTTGACTCCAGGCTTTCAAAAAATGTAGGGAATTTCCAGGAATGTGGGGTAGAAAACATTTTAGAGCTCTATAAGCTTGTAACTGTTGATGTGACTCAAGTAGCATCATTGAAGCATAAGAACCATAAAGCAAGATAAACGTAAAAGAAAACCAAGATGTTGAATTCATGTTTGTTGGCCATTAGTCTGTCTTCTTTTGAAAAGATTCTATTCATATCCTTTGCTCATTTATTGATGGGGTTGTTTGATTATTTCTTGCTGATTTTCTTAAAATTCTATATAGATTCTTGTTATCAGCTCTTTATCAGATGTGTAGAAAGCAAATATTTTCTTCCATTCTGTAGGTTGTCTATTTGCTCTTGTGATAGTTTCCTTGGCTGTGTAGAAGCTTTTTAATTTGACCAGGTCCCATTTGTTTATTTTTGTTGCTGCTGTGATTTCTTTGAGGTCTTCTTCATAAATTTTCACCTAGGCCGATGTCTAAAACAGTCTTCCCAACATTTTCTTTCAGAATTCTTAAGGTTTTGTGCCTTAGGTTTAAGTTTATATAAGTTCAGATTGTCAAATTCTACAGAAATGACTGTTAGGATTTTAACAGGGTTTGTATTGAATTGATAGATTAATTTGGGTGTAAACTGGCATGTTAAAATCCACGAATATGATATATCTCTCCATCTACTTAGATCTTCTTTAATTTCTCTCAGCAATGTTTTCTAGTTTTCTGTGTCCAAGTCTTGTACTTCTTTTGTTAAATTTGTTTGTAAATATTTTAATGTTTTTTGATAGCATTACAAATGGAATTACCTCTTAATTTCATTTTGATATTTGTTGCTAGTATATAGAAATAAAATTAATTTTTGTTTTGTATTCTATAAATGTACTAAACTTGTTTATTATTCCTAGTATGTTTTTTTCCTCTGCAAATTCTTTAGGCAATTCTACATGGACAATCAGGTCATTTATGAATAACCACAGTTTTACTTCTTGCAATCTGATACATTTATTTCTTTTCCTCTTCTTACTGCACTATCTAGAACTTCCAATATAATCTTGAGTAGAAATGGTGAAAGTAAATACCTTGTCTTGTTCCTAATTTTAAGAAGGAAAACATTTCATCTTTCATCACTAAGTATGATGTTATCTATAGGTTTTTCATAGATACTTTTATGAGATTCAGGAAGTTCTCTTCTAATCCTAGTTTGTTCAAAGATCTTTTCTATTTTTTAAACAATAAATTTAGTTCTTGTCCTTTTTTTCTATTGATATGTGAAATTAATTGATTTTTAGATATTATCTTGCATTCCTGGGATTCCACTAGTCATCCTTGTTGTATATTGCTGGAATCATTTACTACTATTTGGTTAAAGATATTTTGAATCCACACTCCACATATGAAAGATATAGATTTGTAGTTTTCTTTTCTCATTATCTTTTTATTGGAAATCCATTTAGTGTCCAAGTCTACCTTTTGAGACTTTGTTTTCCTATTTGCTTTATAATAAATCATGGCACTGCTCACACTATTTTCTGCACTATTATAGAGATCTCAATTGTCCATTAGACTCTCACAAAACAGTCTTACCCAGCACAAAGGTGTACAAAGATTGTTCAAAGGATTCAAGAAAGGAGCCACTCCCAACATTAAATTGCTATCTGCGAGTTCTGGAATGTATTAGATGCTCCTTCCTACACAAAGATTTGTGAGTGTTTGGTTTGTAGTTTAAAGGCTCACTGTATGCCAGATGAGTTACCACAGGGAAGTTGCTTAGATTAGCAAGAATATATATATTTCCAAGCATGCTATATGACTGACTTCCATTCTCCAGCAGAGATTGGGGTCATCAATCCAAAAATTCAGGCTTGTTAAAAAAAATCTAGTTAGATCAGGTATATCCTGCCAGAAGGATTCCTTGTATAGGAAATAAGTACAGTACATAGAAGCCACAGGAAGAGCTTCATTTTCTTCTGGCTAATAAATTCTATCAGTATGAAAAAGAGTTCTGGCTGAGGTCAAAACCACCTTGCTGTCCCTGAGGAGGAATACACTGAGTTACAGATTTGCTAACCCTTTCTGTTCCATAGTCTTTCTGTGTATTTTGTTTTAGGCATGCTTTGTAAGTTATACAGTTGGCATTTGTTTTTGTAAACTAATCTGAGAATTTACAAAAATATACAGTGAAGTTTAAGCCACTTATATTTACTGTTCCAATAGATGTACTTAACTTTATTTCTATGATATTGTTGTATACTTTATATCTTTTGTGAATTTTGATCATTTCTTTTTTTAAAAAAATTATAAACATTAACTATTGCACTTTTATCTTATTTTTAATTCATTCAGAGATTACCTATAAGGTTGTATGGAATACATTTAAACTTTAAAAATAAATTAAGAACATTGGAAATGAAACAATATCATTTCATTTCATATTTCATAGAAAGAAAGCTTTTAACCCAACCCTCCTCACTATGAAGAATATTGAAAAGAGATAAGCTTAATTTAAGCTAAGGGGAACAAAGAAATCTTTGTTGAAGAAGTGGCACATAAATTGGTTTTTGAACAATTGGTAGAATACAAATAAGTGGAGATAAAGAGAAATATATAACTATTTGGTAATTTTTATAAATTATGTAAAATTACTTATTCCATCATATTATTTTATGATAATGGTTTCCACTGACTATTTTAGGATATCACCTTTAATTTGCACCTGAATATAATACTCAGAACAAAAATCCTTCCAGCAGTAGCTGGAATTGTAAGTTTTTGACAACAGGTGAGGAGTCTCTATCTGGAGTAGAGATATAGGTGCATCTCCAGAAGACCTCTGGGGAGGGGAGCTGCCAAACCTGGCTCTGCAGTACAGATACTGGAAAAGTACATCATGTAGAAAGAGTGTAAAACACAGCACACATACCAGTTTTGAATGGAGAACATTTTTCTCAGGCAGAGATATCGGTGCTATTGTATATCTTCTTTGTAATCTACATTTTTATGATTCAATAAAAAAATATAAATCAGCTTCTGAAAGTATTGACTTTTTCTGGCTATCCAAAATGAAGCTAGCTTCTCTATAGCAGAGGCTTAATAAATGACTGTTGAATTGAGTGAATGCATGGATAAACACAGTTGTCAGATATGGCCCTGAAGAGGTGAAATGTTTAATTTAGTATGTATATTCACTTTCCATTTTGTTAATAAGAAACTACAGACTGGAGTTGCAAGATAACCTTTGCTAATGAGAGTGACATTGCATACACAAACAACTGAAACCTCTTTACCAGGCTTGTAAAGTATTTTCATTTTACAACCAAATTTGATTTGTCCTGCCAAATTTGCATTGCTCCTCTCATTATGATCAATAGCAGTTTCTTTCTTTTTCACCTATTTCTATTTAGATCATGGACTAAATTATAACTTCTTCAGCCAAAGATTTTTTAATTTATAAAGTAATGATGGTAGTAATAATTGTTATTACCACTAATAGAGAGTTAAGGACCTTGTAAAGCTGGGGCCCAGACCCCAGGTCATGGTAATTTTTAGTAAGGTCATGTCGGGTAGCTTAGGCAACATTGTGTTTGCCATACTTGGAGCCATTTTTTGAAATAAGTGCAATTGCTGTGAGACTCTTGCTTTTCACATGTATTTTATACCTACCCACAGGTTTGTGGTGAATATTATTTGAGGCAGCGTGTCTGGACATATACCATATACATGCTTTTTTTTCCCTATTATTATAGCATCATGGCCAGAGTTAGTCATCTTTAGTGTCCATATGATTTCACAGATGAGGAACAGATTAGTGAAGATGTTTTCTGCACTCGGTGGCTGAATTGTGCCAACTCTTCCATGCCAAAATGTCTCTAGATTTAAGGAAACACACTAACTCTTTGCTATAAACACTGTGTTCAACTCTCAGCCTCTGGGCTCATAATTTGTGTGCTGTCAGCACAGATCCACTAACAGTTGGAACAGGATGATGGAGACCACCATGTTCAGGATATGAGGAGGCCTGGACCTCTGCCCTGCTAGTTACAAAGTCATACTCACCTTTGTCACTAGGGGGGGGGGTTTGAATAGTAACTTGAATCCAACTTTTAGCCCAGAACCAAATCATTCAGAACAAGTAATGAAGATTTTTAATTCTTCTTTCTCTATCTGGGCAATCATTCAATTATACTGAATGACTTACTTAAGAAAAATCTGTATATAAATTGTATATCATGTGGCAGATTCTTAAGCTTAGTGTTTACTCAAGAGAAATGTTTTGATAGACAAAAGTATATATAATGTATGTCCCCTGTTTTCCTAAGTGACAAATCACTATCCTTTTTCTGGGTGCAGCTTCTCACCTAGAAAACGATTCTCTTCAGGGCAGACATTGTGTAGGAGATATACATTAGAAAAAAGAAAAGATGTTTCAAAATTCATTCTTCACATAATTTAAATGGTAATTCAGAACACCTTTATCCTAATTATAGGAAACTAGGAGTCCCTCAAAGGGAACTAATATGAGGAATTGAATTAAAAACTTACATGTGTCTAAAACTTTATTATTCAAGTAGTGAAAATAGATGGTTAATATAACTTGAGTAGACAAATTGAATTTTAGATATAAAATTCAACAACTTTAAAATGATTATAATTTTGTGCATTGTTTCATTTTGTTTTCAAAAGAGAAAATGAGAAATGCAATTAATACGGCTTAACTCTGCAGGATAAATATTATTATTTAATGATGTATAAAACAACTCTATTCTAACGGCTTCATGCTGGGCACAGAAATGAAAAAAAAAAATTTATGTTTGTGTAAGTATGCATTTAGGACATTCATTTCTTTGTTTTGAGCACAAAGATTCATTTAACTTTGTTACCTATCAAGTGAATATTTTTGGAGGCATTATGCATGTCACTAATCCACAAAACTCTACATGTTATATAGAATAAATGTAAAACGTAAGGACTGAAATCTAAGCATATCCAGTTACTGATGGACCATTTTCTTTGCCCACCTCACTAATTCTACTAATGTAAAAAATATGTCACAATAAATTATGATGCAGTTGGTCTTGCTGATTGAGCACCTGCTATGGATGGCTATGGATGGCCAAAACACACTCAGAACTCAGTGTATCCACACCTAGAAGTCAGAAATAAATTCTGACTTCTGAGCCAGTATTGAATGTTTTCACAGGTCACACAACATTTCCAGTCTAAGCCTCCAGTCTACTGTTCATGATGCTGCAAGACAGGGAAACCATATTTTTCTGTGTTATGCACATTCACAAGGCTTTCATTCCTCCAAGCTTTTCCCTGTTTTGTTCATTCCACCTAGAATGCTCTCTCTGTTTAATTTCACATGTCTGACTGATACATCTCTGCCTTTTTGTTCCTAGTCAAAAATAATAACTCTATTTCTATGTACCTTTTCATGGTATTTATTTTCCACTTGAATTGTAGTTATTTTTGATCATAGTCTATCTTTTCTATTAGATTGTAAGTTTTGTGAAGACATATACCATGCATTAATTATTCTTGTGTTTTCCATGTCACCTTGGAAATTACCTATTATAGATTCCTAATAAATGTCCTTTAAAGAATGCATAGTACTCCACTGGCAAACACATAACAAGGAGTAACAAACTCTTGATGAATTCCTTCCTTTTTGTAATTTGAATGTCCTTGAATGCATCCTTGGTTTGGTCCTTTCACATCTTGAAAGCTTTGGTACCTTAAAAAAAAGGAATTTACAAGTGAAAAAAGCAGACTAGTTCAAATTGGCAAAAAGAACCACCTAGTTGTAATGGATAAGAAGGTGGAGAATAAATGCCTTACAGGGAATGTAGGTACTTTGATAAGGTAAGCTTAATAGTAACTTGCTTTCTATAATGTTTTGAGTATGTTGTAAGGATAATAATGATGGTGTTAAGAAGCTTAAGATCCATTCAAGGTACTGGCTTTGTGTTTCTATATTTTTTTAGTTTCATTTATATTTTGGAAAAAGATATATATTTTTTCTTTAGAGAAATGTGTCCATGTTGGACTCGAACTCTTGGGCTCAAGCAATCCTCTTGCCTTAGCCTCCTGAGTATGTTAGGAGGCACATACCAGTGCACACACTTTGCTTTGTCTTTTACAGCAGTTGTGTACATCATTGTTTTTACATAAATGATCCTTTAGGTCAGAACAAAACAAATTTCATTCATGAACAGTTATCAGTGGTAGACAGGTAAACAACTTTAACTAATTTACTCTGTGTTTTAGGGTTTATTTTTAAACTCAGAGAAGTAATGCAATATAGTGGTTAAGAAGAAGACTAGATTACTTAGGTTCAAAGCTAGTTATGATTTTAAACAGGATAATCTTTCTGATTTTTGTTTCATCATATGTAAAATGAGTCCCTACCTTGGGATATTGTGTGGTTTAAATATGATAGTATATGGAAAGTATGTAGTGTTTATTATTTCTACACTCTTTCCCTCAATTCAGTACAAGGTTACAGCTATTAATAATGGCATTTATTAGATTGGGAAAACAGCTTCCCATTGTAATTTATTATGCAAGTCTCTTCTTTCCTTTTTCCCAGGATTTATGGAAAAGAGCCTAAGAACTCTTTACCGATCCCAGAATAGGTATCACATAAGAAATGTGTATACTTACATAATGGGTGTGACACGCACCTCCAGGGGGTTGACATGCTTGAAGCTCTAGCACAGCAGGGGTGAGGGAGAGGGTTGGCAGGGGCAATATATGTAATCCTAACAATATTTGTACCCCCATAATATAATGAAATAAAAAAATAAAATAAAATTCAAACCCCTTACTGTGGTTTGCAGACCAAAAAAAGAAATGTAGCAACTTAATTGCTTTGGAGTGTGTTTATTAGAATTAGATTACCTGGCATACATATTTTTGTTTTCTATTAAACTATACACCCCCTTTATCTGTCAATATGTTCAGATGCAAGAAACAGAATTAACTCTGACTAATTAAGCAGAATAGTTTTTTAAAAAGAATATTGGGGGACCTACAGAGTCATTAAGAGGGTTAGATGATAACCTCAAAGCTTCAAAGCTACACTTTTAGGAAAAAGACCCCAAACTATACAGCATACCAGACTGAAGAGAAAATAACCTGGTAGCTGCCGTGTCCACCAGGCACTGGATGCTCCAGCTGTGATCTGCTCTGACCTTGAGCTCCCTATGTTGGGAGCTTCACCTCGCAAACACTGCCGTCCTCCAAGGCCCCATGCCCCTGCTTCCCACTCACCAGCAAGCTGGTTGTGTACGCAGAACCAGGAAGCACATGCTGGAGAGTGGTTGCTGGTCACATGCTTGTGACTCATCTGCAGACAAGGCACAGAAAAGGACTTTTATGTTGTCAACCATAAGGAGGTTAGAAAATTCCCCAAATGTTAGAATTGTGTTGAAAGGAGCTGAGCTGACAGAAACACTAAATATCCTCTATAATTTCCATCTTTATATATGATTAACAGGTTATTGTTTATAATCAACAATACTAAGTTCTAGAGGCAGTTGTAAAATTTTAGATGAATGAAATAATTACTTCGCACACATTCACGTAAGCATGAATACCTTTTGAACCTTATGATAGTTAATTTTGTGTGTGAATTTGAGTAGGCCACAGGTACCCAAATTAAACATTAATTTCTGGGTTGTCTGTTAAGGTGTTCCTGTATAAGATTAGCATTTGAATCGGTGGACTCTGTAGAGTAGACTGTCCTCCCTGATGTGACGGGGCATTATTTAATTCACTGAGGGTCTGAATAGAACAAGAGATGGAGAAAGGAGGAATTTGCTTCACTGCTGGAGCTGGGACATTTTATCTCATGTCCTGCCCTCAGATTGGGATTTAACCATTGGCTCCTCTGGTTCTCAGGCCTGCAGAGTAGGACTGAATTACACCACTGGCATTCCTGGGTCTCCAGCTTGCAAATGACAGATTGTGGGACTTAGCTTCCATTAACACTTATATTTAAATATGTATTCAGTAGGAGACATATAAATCTCCCACTGGATCTGGAGACTCCCAACTGATGCAAACTGGTGTTAATGTCAACATTTGATGCTACAGAACTGCTCTTTGTTATATAACGTCAATACTTTGAGAAAGTTCAGATCTTTTTTCTTTTATAGTCTCAACTGAAGTAATTTAGAAAAACCTTTCAATGGTTAAATTAACTTTGTTGAAATTTTAAGTTTCTTTACTTTTGAGACCCATGGTTCAAAAGCTATAAGAAGGCAGTAAGTGACAAGTGTCTTCCCTACTCTTGTCCACAGGCAACTGAGTATCAATCCCTGGAGGCAGCCCATGCTGTGAACTTATGAATTTTTCCAGAGACCCTGAATATACCAGCAAGCACTCTTCTATCCACACTGTAGTATCCTATGACATTGTTCTGTATTCTTTTTCTTTTTTCACATACTAGAATAGGTTGTATGTCATTTTGTGTCAGTGGGAAAACATGCTCCTCCATGCCTTATGGCAGCAGAGTTATTCCACTGTGTGGATGCGCCGCAACTTTTAAAAGCAGTTTCCTAATGTTGGACATGTAGGTTTTTCTAATCTACTGTTATTAAAAGCAATGCTGTAATGAAAAACCTCATAAATAGGTCTTTAGCATGAATATGAGTTACCTACAGGTTAAATTCTCAGAAGCTGAATTGCCAAGTCAAGATCTGTTTGATTTGATAACTTTTTGCTAAATTGCCTTCCATTGAAGTCATTCCAATTTGCACTCTCACCAGTCATGTATGAGAGTACATTTTTACTCATGTCCTTGCCAGCACAAAGTGTTTTCAAACTTTCTGAACTTTGCCAGCCAAATAGGCAAAAAAATATATATATGTAATTTTAATTTGCTTTTATCTACAATGAGTGAGATCAAGTGGGTTTTTATAAAATGTCATTTATATTTTTCTTCGAACTTTCTGTTCCTATAGTTTGTCTATTTTCCTACTGCAAGTTGGTCTTTTTCCTTGATTTATAGGGACTGTTTATAGATTAGGGAAATTAATCTTTATTTGACAGATAAAGTGAAAATATCTTTTTCAGTCTGGCAACAGTCTTCTGATTTGCTATTAGTGATGTTTGGCAATTGTCTTCTCACTTTACTTTTGGTGATAAGAATTTTTGCCAAGAAGAATTCATTTTTTTAATTTTTGTGTAGCCAAATTTGTCAATCTGACAAATTATGTCTTCTGATTTTATATTATATAGTTAGATTTAGTTATTTTTTTCTGCACATATACAAGGGGACTCAAGAACTACTAGATAAGTCAAATAAATCCAAATATGGCATATGTCACCATCTCTTACCAATGCCTCTCCTCTTTCTCTTCAAAACTGTTCAATAGCTTTCCATTTTTTCTTGGGATGTAGTATACATTCAGATTTATACTATAGTCCACATGGTTGTTCATGATAATTTCTCCAGCCTCATCTGGTATACCTAACCGAAATGCCCCAGTTACCATTCAGCTCTTTTACTGGGCCACAAAATTTATTTTAGTGTCTCTTGCTCTGGCCCTGTAAAATGTAAATTCACTTATTTAAAATATTCTCCTTGCTTTATTCTCTTTACTCAATAATTCCTGTTTATTCTTCTGATGTTAGCTGATTTGTCATTTTCTCTGGCAAATACTAAAATTCCACTCCCAAGTCAAGGTTGTGTCATCCCGTGTCATGCCATGACATCTAATTCAACCCTGGGAAAAAATGATGAGAGTTGCATATTCCCTGAGAGCAGAGATTTATTCGTGATCTTGTTCACTATTTTGTTTGGTAACATTTTTATTGGGATATAATTTATATACCATAACATTTACCTATTTAAAATGTACAATTCAATGGTTTTTAGTACATGCACAGTTATGCAACTGTCACCACAATAATTTTCACATTTTATTACTCCAAAAGGAAATCCTATGCCCTTAGCAGTCACCCACCTATTTTCTCCCATTACCTCAGCCCTAGGCAACAGCTAATCAACTTTCTATCCCTATAGATTTGCCTATTCTGGACATTTCACATTAATGGGTTTATATAATATGTGGTCCTTCGTGACTGGCTTCTTTCACTTAGCATAATGTTTTCAAGGCTCATCCATGTTGCCATTCTTTGTATGGCTGAATAATATTACATTGCGTGGATATAGCACATTTTGTGTATACATTTTTCAGCTGTGGACTTCTAAGTTGTTTCTGCTCTTTGGCTGTTATGAATAATACTGCTATTAACATTCATGTGCTAGATTTTGTGGTGTGGACATATATTTTTTACTACTTCTAGGTATATACCTAGAAGTAGAATAGCATAGTCAGATAGTAACTCTGTTTAAACTTTTGAAGAACTGCCAAACCATTTTCCCACCATACATTGCCACATCTTCCCACCTGCAGTGTATGAGTTAATTTCTCCACATCCTCACCAACACTTGTTATTATCTTTTTTATCATAGCCATCCTAGTGGGTGTAAAGTGATATATCTTTGTGATTATTTGCATTTCCCTGATGGTTAATGATGTTGAACATTTTACACATGCTTATAAGCCGTTTGTATACCTTGTTTGGGGAAATGTTTTTGCCCATTTAAAAATTTTGGTTATTTGCGTTTTTATTTTTGAGTTGTGTTTTTTATATAATATAGATATGAGTCCTTCATTAGATATATGATTTGCAAATATTTTCTCCCATTCTGTGGGTTGTCTTTTCACTTTTTTGCTTTGCTGATATCCTTTGAAACATAAACATTTTTAATTTTGATGAAGTCCAATGTATGTAGTTTTTCTTTCTTTGTAGGTTGTAGTTTAGGTATCATATGTAAAAATCCATTACCTATTCCAAGATCACGAAGATTTATAACTATATTTTTTATAGTTTTAGCTCATCTAATTAGGCCTTTGATCTATGTAAAGGAGATAAATGAATTGAATGTTTATGTACTTCTAAAATTCATATGTTGAAATCCTAACCTCCAAGGTGATGATATTAGGAGGTGGGGCCTTTGGAGGGTGATTAGGTGATGGGGGCAGAGCCCTCATGAATGGGATTAGTGCCCTTACAAAAGAGGCCCCAGATGAATTCCTCCCTCTTCCAAAATGTGATGGCAACCTGGGACAGAGTCTTCATCAGAACCTGACCATGCTGGCTTGCCCTAGCCTCCAGAATTATGAGAAACAAATTTCTGTTGTTTATATGCCACCCAGTCTGTGGTATTTTCTTATAGCAATTTCAAAGTGTCTAAGACACAGTAAGGGTCCAACTTTATTCTTTTACATGTGGCTATTGAGTTGTCCCAACACAATTTATTGAAAAGACTAGTCTTTCCCTATTGAATTGTTTGGGCACCCACATGGAAAATCAATTTACTGTAAATGTGAAGGTTTTCTTCTGCACTCTGAATTTTATTCCATCAATCTATCTGTCTGTCTTTATGCCAATACCACACTGCCTTGATTCCTGGAGCTGTGTGGTAAGTTTTGAAATCTGAAAATTTATATCCTCCAACTTTGTTCTTTTTTGAAATTGTTTTGGTTCTTCTGGGTCGCTTGCATCTCCATATAAATTTTAGAATCAGTTTGCCAATTTCTGCAAAAGCTGTTTGGGATTTTGATAGGGATTGCATAGAACAGTTGCCTTTTTATCAAGTTGAGGAAGATCCTTTTTAACTTTCTTCATTCAAAGTTTTTATCATAAAGTGGTGTTGGATTCTATTTAAATGCTTTTTCTGAATGTATTGAAATGATCCAGTAAACTTTGTCCTTTTCTCAATTGCTATCATATATTATATTAATTGATTTTTAGATTTAAATTTACCTCACTTCCTGGGATAAGTTTTACTTAGTCATGATATATGTGTATATATATATATGAGATATTTATCTGTAGTATTGTGATGTCTTTGGTTGTGGTATTGAGTAATATTGGCCTAATAGAATGCATTTGAAAGTGTTCACTCCTTTTCAATGTTCTGGAAAAGTTTGTAAATAATTGGTTTTAATTTTTCTTTAAATGTTTAGTAAAATTTACCAATGTAGCCATCTGGGACTGGATTTTTCTTTGTGGGTAATTTTTTGATCTCTAATTCAATCTCTTTACTTGTTACTAAGTCTATTCAGATTTTTTACTTTTTCTTGAGTCAATTTTGGCAGTTTGTCTCTTTCTTTGAATTTGTTCATTACATCTAAGTTATCTAATTTATTGACATATATTTGTTCATAGGGAGTGGGTGGCAATACAAATGCCATAAACTCTTGCTTTTCTCACTCAGTTTTAGTAGATTTTCTTGAATACATGTTTCTTAATTTTCTCTTTGCCCTTAGGAAAATTTGCAGAGACTCTAAATATATTAAAAATAATTTTCACCAGTTGTGCTTGTTTTGCTAGGGAAAGGGTTTGTGGGCCTCCTTATCCCACGATCCTGGAAGTGAAATTCCCTCTTGTTCATTATTTTATCCCCAGTGTCTGGCACTAAGCTTACCAAAAGTTGGTATCTGACAAATATTTGTTGGATGGATGGATTCTCAGTAGATGTTAATTTCTAGGAATGTCCTTCAAGGAGATAACAAGGATCCCAACTTTGGGATCACCTTGCTATTTGCTCTTTATTGTAAGGTACTTGGGTTGGCTGCCACAGAGGCAACTCAACTTATCCACACTATACTACCCACTAAAGAGTGGGCCCAATTCCCTTATCTAGTCTCTTAGACAGATCAAATGTGTACTGTAATGCCTCCTTTTAAAAAGCAGGCTAAGAAATCTGTTTGCTCCCTTTCTCCTAGGCTTATGTCTTAATCTTGGCCTTTTAAGTCTTACGTCTTAACATTCTGTGGAAAGAACGCAACAATCAAATGAGTCCAAGAAAACATCTCTCTCCAGGGACTACAGTTAGATTATGCTACTGACTCAATGAACTTCCCAGTTGGGATTTAAGGTACCAATCTCATTCTTCCCTCTATGGGCTTGGAACCAGTAAAAAATAGACCTAGAGACTGAAATATCAACTGGATTTTAAACCACAATTAGCCCAGATTCACAGACTGCACACCTGACCAATTAAATCAGAATCTCTGGGGGTGGAGCTTAATTACTAGGGGTGTTTAAGTTTTCCAGGTGATTCCAATGTTCAGCCAAAGTTGAAAAAGTGTGTGGACCAAGGACTAACAGTATCAGTATCACCTGAGACCACGTTAGATATGCAGGATCTTGGGCCCCATCTCAGAATCGCAAAGTGCAGCTTAACAATATTCCCATGTTATTCATTTGCATGTTAAAATTTTGGAAGCACTGCTTTAGAAGAACTGCTCTTTAAGCTTTATCGCGCATAAGAATGCCCTGGAGGGACTTGTTAAACACAGATCCCCAGGCCCTAAATCAAGGTGTCAGACTCAGTGGGTTTAGGAAGAAGCTGGACAATTTGCATTTCTAACAAGTTCACAGGTGATGACGATGCTGCTGGTATCTGGACCACACTTTGAAAACTGGTGCTGTAGACTCTGGTGTGTTTACCACTGAAGGACTGGAGTGGGAGAAGAGTTTACACTTTTCACAGCTCAAAAGGCAAGAGGGTAGCCCAGGCTGTGCATGGGCAGCGGCAGTGAATCCTCCCCGCTGTGTATCTGGTAAGACATACTCTTCTTTAGAGGGGAGATTGAGTGGGATGAACAGGTTTGAAACTCTGATACTTCTGAAAGAGAAGAAGAATCTCTTCATATGATGAAGTAGGAACCCCAAACTAGGGACAACATAGTATTTTCTCTACTCACTCTGGTCTTCCAGGGATGGGGAATCTCAGATCTTTCTTCTTATACCACACATGTGAGATAAAATTTAAAGTAGAGTTAAGAAGAGTGCCAGTGGAGAGACAATTTAGAAAGAATGTATTTTAAAAGGATTTCTCAGTTGCTTTTCAAGTGCCCATGCATTTTCTTGCCTTTGGTCTTCTGTTGAAAACTACGGTTATGGCAGTGTGGCCACTTTTGTCCTGTGAATTTCCTAATATCAGAGCTCCCTCTCCTCAGAAGTGGTATGAAGAGTGTGCATGTGTGTGTGTGTTTGTCTGTGTGTGTGTGTTTTGTATGAGAGAAAAGTAACAGGAGAAGCTTTGGCTCCCATGAATGTTGTAGTATATGGTTAGCATGGATTAATAGTGACTCTAATAAGAACAAAATGCTACTGGTGCTATTGACTATAAAGTATAGCAACTTTGGGGTAATCATCCAGTAGATGTTGCTAGTTTAAAGGCAGCAGAACAATTAAGACATCTTCTCTCAGTTTGAGGATCTTCTCTTCCTCCACGCGTCCCCACATATCATGAGACTCATTATGTTTTACCATTAACAATAATGGGATTTAATTTACAGCAGGACAGAGTAAGCCCCGGATTTTGCAAACTGAAAGTAATGATAAATCAATGTTTAGAAATCAAAGAACACCTACATGTCATAGAAGCATTTGACAAATTTTCTTAAGTTCCCCAAAGATATCCATTTTATGTGCCGTATTAGTTCAAATCAATGGTCCTAGATCTCATAGGCATAGGAATATAAAGTGTCTGATACAGATTTTTCTTTATAAAATATAGAAAGGAGTGTGTTTTTCTATTTGAGTACCAAATCTTAAGATAAATCTTTTCTCCAGTACAAGCTCACCTGATATTTTCCATCTCAAACTTTTTCCTGCATCTTTCTTGTGGATTATAATTAGAACCTGACTATAAGTTGATTGAGGTGAATGTATTAGCTCTGGCACAGAAAATGCCACCTACTTTGTAGGAGTTTAACTCAAGAAAGGGGCACAACCTTGAAGTAGCTAATGAGTAAGAGAAACAGCCAATGGAGAAGGTAGGCGTGAAGCAAGTGAGAATTTAAAATGTCAGTAATAGGGATGAAAGATTGGGACAAAAGGCTAAAAGGAACAGGCAGAGAAGGTTGTCATGAATAGTCATTGATAACCAATGTCAGAAACTACTAGGGCATAACAATAAGGGAAATCAAAGTGATAAAAAATGGAAGTTGAAAGGGCAGGTAGAGTGTTACAAGGGAATGGGGCAGAGTGCTGAGATACGTATATGAGGTCCATAATAGAAGACAGGCCTTGTCTCAATATAATATGATGTTACAACCTTATCAACAAGAATAAACAAGGCAGAAGGTGGTACATAAGGTCATTGTTCTTGTGATTGGAATATACAAACATACATATCCTTACAATGTGGTGCAAGATTGAAAGCTGGGTTGGCAAACATAATTGTGCCTTTAAATATTTCAAAAGCTGTCAGAAGGAAGAAGAATTTGGTTTATTCAGAGTGGAGCTAGTGCCAAAGGGAGGGAATATAGAGGTAGATTCCTCCAGAATAAAAAAGAAATCTCTAGCCTAAAGTGTGTGCAAGAGCAGGGTTTTTGAGGCAGGCAGACTGGGGCAAATTCCAACTTTGGTACTTACTGGCTTTGTCACCATGGTCAATTTAATGTGTTTAATTTGTAGTTTCTGGATTTAGAAAATGGAATAATAATTACCTTATAGAGCTGTCGTGCAATTTGAATGAACAACATATGTGAAGTGTCTGGCACAGAATTGCTCGAAAATATTAATATTTGGATTTCTCACAATATCTCAAATGAAGTACGCTGAAAAATGGATCTCATTTGAATGCATTGTTCTTCCTAACTCTCTTTTTTATATTTATGCTTCAGGTCTTATTTTAGATATCAGACTAGATTGGGCCACCCCCCTGTTCTATTATGGCCTAAACGTTCCTACTGCAGCAGTTTAAACAAAAATTTATTACTTACAATCATATGTTGATAGTTTGTAAACTACATGAAGAAAGAGACAAGATCTGTCTTAACCAGGCATCCTCAACTACGACCCGCGGGCCACATGTGGCCCGCCGAGGACATTTATCCGGCCCGCCAGGTGTTTTTGCCACCACTGCTTGTCCTGCTTAGTAGCCGACTAGTCCTGGGCCCACAGTGCGCACTCTCCAACTGTCTGACGGACAGTGAACTGGCCTCCTGTTTAAAAAGTTTGAGGACCCCTGGAACAGTGGCATTCCTAGGAACTAGCAGAGAGTACTTGGCACTTAGTGAGTTCTCAGTAAATTTAGGAAGAATGGATGAATGTTGCATCCCTATTCATCCTAGTCTGGCTCCCTAACCGTTTCTCCACTGCTTTACAGAACTTGATCATTCTTTTACTCCTCTAGTGTTGTAACTCTACATCTCTTTTGTACAGGAATATCTCGTTTAATAAAACTTTGCTTTCTCTGCTTTGCAGATACTGCATTTTTTACAAATTGCAGGTTTGTGGCAACCCTGCATCAAGCAAGTCTTTTAATGCCATTTTCCAACAGCATGTGCTCACTTTGTGTCTCTGTGTCACATTTTGGTAATTCTTGCAATATTTCAAATTTTTTCATTATTATTATATCTGTTATGGTGATCTCTGATCAGTGATCTTTGTTGTTACTATTGTAACTGTTTTCGAGTACCACAAACTGAGTCTGTATAGATGAACATTGATAAATGTTATGTGTTCTGACTGCTCCACTGAGCAGCTGTTCCTTTCTCTCTTTCCCTTTCTTCAGCCTCCCTCTTCCCTGAGATACAATAATATAGAAATTAGGCCAATTAATAACCCTACAATGACCTCTAAGCGTTCTAGTGAAAGAAGGAGTCACACATCTCTCACTTTAAATCAAAAGTTAAAAATGATTGAGCTTAGTGAGGAAGGTGTATCAAAAGCTGAGACAGGCTGAAAGCTAGGCCTTGTGCACCAAATAGCCAAGTTGTGAATGCAAAGGAAAAGTTCTAGAAGGAAATTAAAAGTGCTATTCCAGTGAACACATAAATAAGAAAGCTAAACAGCCTTACAGCTGATATGGAGAAAGTTTTAGTGGTCTGGATAGAAGATCAAACCAGCCACAACATTCCCTTAAGCTAAAGCCTACTGCAGAGGGAGGCCTTAATTCTCTTCACTTCTATGAAGACTGAAAGAGTGAGGAAGCTGCAGAAGAAAAGTTTGAAGCTAGCAGAGATTGGTTCATGAGGTCAAAGAAAAGAAACCATGTGTATAACATAAAAGTTGAAGGTAAAGAAACAAGTGCTCATGTAGAACCTGCAGGAAGTCATTCAGAAGATCTACCTAAGGTAGATAAAGGTGGCTATACTGTACAACAAATTTTCATTGAAGATGAAACAGCCTTATAGTGGAAGACTATAGTGTCAACTAGACTTTCATAGCTAGTGGGAAGTCAATGCCTGGCTTCAGATGACAGGCTGCCTCTCTTCTTAGGGGCTAGTGCAGCCAGTAATTTTTAAATTGAAGCTAATACTCATTTACCATTCTGAAAATCTTAGGACCCTTAAGAATTATACTAAATTTACTCTGCCTGTGCTCTGTAGATAAAACAACATAGCCTGGATGACAGTACATCTGTTCATAGCATGGTTTACTGAATATTTTAAGCTGACTATTGGGACCTACTGCTCAGAAAAAAAAAAAGATTTTTGACAATGCTCATTTACAATGCACATTGTCATGTAAGAGTCTGATGGAAATGTATGATGAGATGGTTGTTTTTGTGCCAGCCAATACAATATTCATTCTGCATTCCATGGATCAAGGAGTTATTTTGACTTTCAAGTCTTATTACTTAAACATATCTCATAAGGTTATGGCTTTCATGGATAGTGGTTCCTTCGATGGACCTGGGCATAGTAAATTGAAAACCTTCTGGAAAGGATTCACTATTCTAGAAGACATTGGAAACCTTTGTGATTCATGGAAGAAGGTTAACATATTAATGTTAACCTTAACAAGAGTTGGAGTTGGTAAGAAGTTTATTTAACCCCTCTGGATGACTTTGAAGTGTTCAAGAAGTCTTCAGTGGAGGAAGTAACTGCAGATTTACTGTGTGGTGGAAATAACTAGATAACTAGAATTAGAAGTGAAGCCTGAAGATGTGACTGAATCGTTGCAATCTAAAGATCAAGCGTGAATGGATGAGGAGTTGCTTCTTATGGATAAACAAAGAATGTGATTTCTTGAGATAGAATCTACTCCCAGTGAAAATGCTATGAGTATTATTGAAATGACAGCAAAGGATTTAAAATATTGCGTAAACTTAGTTGATAAAGCACCAGCAGGATTTGATAGGATTGATTCCAATTTTGAAAAAAAATTCTGTGGGTAAAATACTATTAAACAGTTTTATTTTAAGAAATCGCCACTGACACCCCAACCTTCAGCAACCATCTCCTTGATCACTCAGCAGCCATCAACATCTAGGCAAGACTTTTCACCAGTGAAAAGATTTTGACTTCTTAAAGGCTCAGATCATTGTTAGCAGTTTTTGTCAATAAAGTATTTTAAGGTATATACATTTTTTAAACATAATGCTATTGCACAGTTAATTGACTATAATGTAAATATAACTTTTATATGCACTAGGAAACCAGAAAATTTGTGTGGCTTACTTTATTGTGGTGATCTGGAACCAAACTCAAAATATTTCTGAGGTATGCCTGTACTCCCAAGTCTAATTCAATTCATTATTAAGCACCTTTAACAACTATTTATGTACATATCTTGGATTTAGCCCTTCCTATTATTTCCATGCCATTATTCCAGCCTAGATAGATCTTTCTTATTTTATATCTGGAAGACTGGAATAGCCACCTGCTTTCTGACTTGTGTCCAGCATCAGTTCATTTATCACATGTATATATGATTTCTATAGCTGCTAATGAAAGTTTATTTTCTCAAATGCGAATTTCATCATGAATTTGTCATGGATTTTACAGTGATATAAAAATTCTGATTTTCCTGTAGTATTTTGCAATGAGCAAAGCTCCTTCTTGAATAGTACTATCAAGAGTGTGGCGTATTTCATTGGAGGAGGAAAACATTTTAAAACATGTGGTGAGTAGAACTAGAATGAATTAATTTAATGAATCAAATAAAGACATTTGTGGAAAAAGGAGTTAATGTTCTTGCAACTACAAAAGTTAGGTGAGGCAAATTAAGAACAGAAGTAGGAATTCCACTAAATAGAGCAGGTTCAGGGAGAGTGACTTTTGTTTATGCCACTTCC
This sequence comes from Cheirogaleus major, assembly GCA_963574435.1. NCBI lineage: Eukaryota > Metazoa > Chordata > Mammalia > Primates > Cheirogaleidae > Cheirogaleus > Cheirogaleus major. The sequence goes on along the minus strand of CAUYPO010064671.1, from coordinate 6,512 downwards.
AGTCATTTGGTTAAGGATCTCCTCTTCATGGTAATGATATTATAAGAAAAGTCACATGAGAACTATGTAAGCAGTGATTGGGGGCAAAGGAAAATGTGGTCTAATTAGCATCTCCTAGTGAGTCCTGGTGAGTTCTGGGGAAGCATTTGGTAGCTATTGGATTACAAAGTCTGAGATCACAGGGTTGTGAACACGTGACTGGACTGAGCCTGTGAATCTGAGAACGGTGCGGGCACTGCAGACAGTCTCTCCTGCTGATGTGATCTTGGCATAAATAAAGCTGACAGGAGTACAGTCCCTTGAGGGTGCATTTCTGCAGGCACGGAAACCCTTGTGTGTAATTAAGTGACTCTGACTGTTGCCCTTGTAATTTAAATATCTGCCTATGCCTGTGTACCTTCACCCATTCTTCCTCAGCCCAAAACACTTTATTTCCCTTTCCTTGTGTGTCAACCTTATTTCTAATGACTCATTCGGAACTCAGACGTATCCAGGAAATCCTTTTTGATTAGCTTCTCCTGGTATTTCGCGCGTTTCCTCAGCGCTGTTTCATGCCATTTTGTCTCTTGTGATCTGTGCCTGTGCATTTGTCTTTTGGATACTTGCTTTATGAACTTAATGCCTTGTAATCTTAATTTGATTCATCCTCCCCAAGGGTAGGGACTTTTTATATCTCTTATGGCATCAAATACAGTGGTATGCGTCTTCTGTAAATGTTGATTTGTTTCAGTTATACTTGTTTAAAAAAAAAAGCTACTTTCACCTTCATGGAGTGTGTGACTTCAGTTAGTAGATTATATCTGACATTTGGAAAATATGTTCTGGAATAATAGACTGTTTTGCTGGAAGGAATCCTGTATACTTTAAGCCAAGATCTTTTCTTTTCTGGGTGAGAAAAGTCAGAACCAGAGAATGGACATGCTCGCTCAAGGTCGTTTGGAATAGAAACTTGACTGGTGTATCCAGACACCTGGTCTGGAGCTCTTTTTGCTACAAAGTGCTCTTTCACTGATAAGGTTCAAGTGCAGCTACACTGGCTGGCAATTAACTTTCCTGGGTCAAACCTGAGCATGTTCCATAGCCAGTGCTGCATGATAAAAAAGGAGACAGAATGCTACCAGTATAGGCTGAAATTAAACAGAAAGGATTATGACATGGCTATTTAAAATGTTTAATTTTGTAAAACTCAGTAGATCAAAGTAATTATGGAGCAATAAAAGGTGAGCTGAAGCCTTAGATGGACCCTAGGAAGAGATAAGACTAGACTTGTTAAAATGGGCACTGTTCTCCGTACAAAACATTTTCTGGTTTTGTTTTCTATTGTGTAGTTTTTATTAAACTGGCTAGGTTGCAAACAAAGCCAAGGTAATATAATGTGGATTCAATTCATTCATGGGTACTTCTTTCCTTACATGAAGAGAAACATCCATTTAAATAACACAAATGTCCTAAATATTTTAAATTTTATACTTACGAAAGTATGACAAGAATGCTTATAGCTTATTGAGAAACTAGAATTTTATTTACATTGATATTTATAAATTTACACTTTAATAATTTAGCATTTTTCTACTTACACATGGCAAAAATACAAAGGGAAGAAAAAAATCAATTATTAAGAAATCTTTCTGCCAACACTAACTATAGTTTTCATACTCTGGATATAAGAATTATTTTTTTAAAAAATAGTCTTACAGAGTTTGGAGTGATTCCACATGGAGGTAAGGTCACAATATGAATATTACATTTTATTTGCAGACAGCCGATTTGAGAAATGATGGGAAGATTTTTTTTTTTTTTTATCAACAGTTAACTAATGTACAGAAAAGAAATAAATGTTTTTAGGGAAAATTATAAAACTTTTAAATCTTCTGCTTTTAGAGACTAGAACTATTCAATAGGTACAATAAGGAATATCAATTTTAATTTTATACAATAGCTATTTAATGAATTGAAACAAAGTGAAATGGAGAAAGAAAAAATTGCTTGCATTGGGGAAGAAGAGCAAAAGGGCAACAGAAGTAGAGAAATACAAAAGATAAACTTACTATCCAAACAGATGGATAGGCAGAGGTAAATATTTAGAGACACAGAGTTTGAGATGGGTCTTCAGGTAATGAAATCCAACCCACATAGTTTTAATTTTTAAAATAACCTTAAAATACTTTTTATATTTTTGTTGCTTGAGATGTGTGGCGATTGATGTTGATGTGACTTTACTGATTCCAAGATCAGATACAGAAGCCTTCCTTCCAGGGTTCAGTGGCCAAACTCTAGGCTGACAGTAGGAGCTAAGCTCCAGTTTCAACTTGTGCCTTAGGGGAAGTCACTTGCTTCCGTTTTGTTGAATTAAAATGTTTTACATTTGCTTTTAATGATGACTGTGGAAATGAAAGTGTATTAACATAGATGTAAATGTTTATAACTCTCAGGAAAAAAGACAAGTAGTAAGGCTATCAGTAGTAATGTAGTGATACTTTAGGATTTTAAATTAAATATTGTGGTTCATTTTTACTGTGAAATTCCTATTTCCTTTCTTCTTCCTTGAAAAGATCCCTGCATAATCACTCCTTCTACTAACATATATTAGTCGAAGGGGCATGTATATAAATTTATAATATATATTTATAAATATGTAGATTTTTATGTGTATAGAGATATATGTATTATAAATGCATAGTAATAACTAAATATATATGAATGTACTTTTTTTTTTCTGAAAGAGCAAATTTGCTGCCAGCTGAATTCTCTCTGAAATGACCTTGTTCTTTGCTTGAAAGGACAGAGTGCATCAATGAGAGATCAGTGAAGAAATAAAATGCTATTTTCAGCAAGAAGGGATTTAATACAGGGAATTAGATGTTAGCAAAAAGTGGATACGAGATTCCCAGAATGACTCCCACCCAGAATAAAACAGAACTGACTCCCTACCAGAGCTACTACTTCCAAGACCTCCACTCGTACTGTGATTTCAAGACACACCCTGTAGCTGTGATCCAGGCATAGGAAGCCAAAATTGATAGTAGCTGTTGCTACTGCAGTAGCTTCTAATCCCCTAAGATGGAGAAAGGTATACTAGAGAACTGGACAGAAAAATCTAATACTTCCAGGACTTTGTTTCCTAGCACACACACACACACACACACACACACACACAAAAGGGTGAAGGCAAAGGCAGAGGACTCCTGTGTCACTTTCACCTTCCAAATCTCGTATGTCCTAATTTACACTAAGAACATAATTCTAAGAGAAGATGAGAAGTGTAGTTTCCACAGCTCCAGTCAGAAAGGTGATGAAGTGGAAATGAGGAATACCAATCCACATTATCTACCACATAAAGATGCCATTAAATAGCCTGGTACAGGGGGGCTGGTTAGATTTCACTTTGATCCTCCAGCCTCCCCAGGGATACTCTCATGTATGTGCAGAAGCTAGGCTGGAGTTTGTGTGCTTCATTTTTGATCCCTTGAAATCAAAGGACCATAATTTTTTTTTAAAAAGAATGAAATAAGTTACTCTACATATAAATCTTGATTTCTAAACACTTCTGTGTCTTTCACCAAAATACTTTTTAATCACAATTCTGGTTTTTAAAAAAGAAAAAAATGATGGGAGAATTAGATATCAATTAAATTTATTCCTATTAGTTCGGGTCTTTATCTTTGGTGAATAAAATTGTGAATTTTAGCTTAGACAAGCTCTCTGATTGTGGAAAGCTAGGAGTCACATGCTAACATATAACTTCTCTCCTTTCACTGACACCGTGGAGTAAAAGTAGCATGTGGAAAGACTATCACATATGGAATACTTTTTAAACTGTTTAATGCAGATGAAATGTAATAGTTCATCTCTTCAGCAACTTTAGTTTATCAGAAAATGCCTTGTTGATCTACCAGTGATGCTACTTAATTATTCCTGCTATAGGAAAACCTACCTAGAATAATTGGTATTAACTTTGGAACAAGGGAGCCCTAATGTGCTTGGGATAAAGACCAATGATGTTGAGAAAAGACAACATTGTAGGTGCCATGGACTAAAAATAGCTTTATTCTGAAGTTAGAGGAAGGCCATTAATTAGAGACACTTGTAAGAAAATTCTTTGTAACTAATTTTTGATGAGTGATATTGTGTTTCTAGTGACACGCTCAAAATAAATTTTTTAAGACATAAAAATGTTGCAAGCTTTGGTACATTATAATGATAGTTTCTTGTCATTTCTGTGTATTCTAATCCCTACTTTTTTTTGCTCCCAGATATAAATCTCTGAAAACTAATGATTGATTACCTAACTCAGTAAACTCCTTTATGAATTAGAGCATTAAAAAGAAGAAAGTTTGGAGATGAATGTTTAGGCTGTATTTCCAACCTTCCACCAAATGCTTTCTTCGGTTAATATTAAAACAGTTTATTTCATGGCATCATGTCCAATTGTGTTCTCCACAATAATATGCCTTGGCCACTGCTTGACCATTTTTCTGCATCCATCTGCTGTAATGGAGACAAATGAGCAGTCATTCTTGAACAGTCAGTGATGCTCTTACTGAAGCACTTGCCCTGTTAGGCTAGGTCCACTGAGTAGAATGAATGTTTTGGCATAGCAGTTATCCAAGTTGGCATTTTGTTTCCTTATCATAATTTGCAATTGTGTTTGAAATAGGCCATAATGAAATTTTCTCAATCTGATATGAACTATTTTTAGCAGTACAAAAGCTCTGATTGCAATTTTTTTCATTTTATTGCTTAGTATAAGATGGGCATCCATGTTTAATCATATCCACAGATTACCTCAATGAATACAAATGTGTTACATTATCTTTAAATAAATGAATGTCAATATGTTCCAAGGTAACAGAAGTAATTGCATATTGATAACAGTCATTATTATAAGTCATGGTCTCTAGAAGAAAATACACTTGTATTTTTTAATAATGTGCAATATTATAGTCTATTTTAAGATGATAGTTTTCTATTTCACATACAGACTATAACATTACTTAATATAGCTGGCAGATTCTACAAATAGATAGAATACAAAATATAAACCTGAAAGTAACCAAAGTTTCTAGTCCATTGAAACTGAGATGGATGTTATGAGTACTTTAGCAAAGCTAATATGAAGTTGCCATTATCTGACAGACTCTTAAAACTTACATCCACTCTCCAGCTAGAGAACATGCACAGGAGATAAGCTGTGCACTTTTGCAGCAAGATGTTTTCAGATTTTGTAAGGAGGCTTATTGTAGTCAGCAAATCAATCTGAAAAATGCTCCAGAAAAATGTCTTTTTTTCCTAAATGCAATAAAAACACATTGTAAAAACTGCATGGGGAGAATATCAGAACACTCATTACTCGTGATCTGAGCTTTTATCAAATGGGCGGGATGTCATTTGGACCACAAACGCACAGCAGGGGGTGTCATAAAACTTATATTCTATGAGATTAATTCCCTCAGGAATTGTGCCGTGCGTACCTGTGTGACCATCCATGGTAGCCCTTGGATGGCGTAACATGATCTCAACAATGTTTTGGGGGGTAAGCAAGGGGTGGGAAGGCCCCCTTAAATGTAGCACTTACTGTAACTGTAAGTGAATTATACTATTTTTTTACCATAATCTTTTAAAACTCAATCATCTCCTTATAATTGAGAGTACTGATCTTAAATATAAGTAAGAGTCAATTGTTGAACTGCCAAAGTGATTTATTTCTTCATTTCCTTCTTCTTTTTTCTTTTCTCCAAAGTGATTTTTTCTTTTGCTTTTCCATATTCAGATTATATGAAACATTACAACTTCATACCTATTTTGTGTTTATTTTCAGAATATATAGTAGACATATTCCATTTTGAAGAACTTCTAATGTTACTGTTTGAAAGAGACTCTGGAATTGGACAGACCTGTTTTCAGTACAAGTTTGGCCACTTGCTAGCTTATGAGTCCTTGGGCAAATTAATATACTTTCAATTACCTTTATTTGTAAATATGGATAATATTATTCATCAGCTAGGATCTTTGGGAAGATTAAATAAGATAATGTATGTAAAATGATTAGAGTTCTCGGCTCAATGTAGGCTCTCAAATTATGACACTTATTCTAAGTAGAAATTATTTTTTTATTATTTTTTTTATTTCAGCATATTATGGGTGTACAAATGTTTAGGTTATGTGTGTTGCCTTTTCCCCCCTCCCCTCTGAAGTCAGAGTTTCAAGCGTGTCCATCCCCCAGATGGTGCACATCACACCCATTATGTATGTATATACCCATCCCCTCCTCCCCCCATACCTGCCCGATGCCTGATAAATGTTATTCCTATATGTCCACTTAGGTGTTGATCAGTTAATCCCAATTTGCTGGTGAGTACATGTGGTGCTTATTTTTCCATTCTTGGGATACTTCACTTAGTAGAATGGGCTCCAGCTCTGTCCAGGATAATACAAGAGGTGCTAGATCACCATTGTTTTCTGTGGCTGAATAGAACTCCATGGTATACATATACCATATTTTATTAATCCAC
>CAUYPO010064670.1:0-20790 GCA_963574435.1 Cheirogaleus major | reverse complement strand
ATGAGGATGTTAAAAATTTTTATTTTCTCAAAGCCTAATGTGTGACTGTAATCTCTTTTTTTTCTTTTTTGGTTGATATGTGCTATGGTCTTGATGTGTTCCCTCAAAATTTGTATGTTGAAACTTAACCACTTAGGTACTACGCTCACCGGCTGCGAAACCTCGCCCACAGCCGGCACTCATAGTCCGCACAATAGTTTGTGCTGTGCATTGATGACGAATCCGTTTTGCTCTTGTGTGATGAGGAGACCTTTAAAGCACTGAAAGCTTGTTTTACTTTACAGGCAGCTTTAGGAAAATAACTATAATAACTCCTACTAAGGACTTGTTAAAAGGTCACAGATTCATAGTAACTTATTAGCTGAACATACACACTGCAACTGCAGAGATAAAAATAAAAGCTTTCGGCTGTCGACTAAAGTCAACACTCTGCTGTGCGCCTTCATCTGTGGCTGATGACTATAGTCGCTGCTGGTGCCGAAGTGGTTAATAATTCATTCATTATTCCTCTACGATATTTCTTGATAATGCCTACAGAAATTTCTAATTCCTATGCTTTTAATTATGAATAAATGTTTTATCTTAAGCATAATGACTAAATTTTGTTAGATTGGGGTAACTTTGGTTTAAAGTGGTCATTTAATATAAAATCTCTTGGGTATAAGCCTGGCGTTTTAGGTTGAGCTATACTTTGGTTTGTCCAAGCACACTTTCCAATATTCTTACTTCCTCCTATATATGTATATATGATTTGATTATATATTTAAGATTAAAATATTTGAGGAGGGTGACAGGTGATGTGTGCATGCTTTATGGTCTAATTCAATAAAGATCTTTATTCTTAATTTACTACTATATACTCCTTTAGTTTTTAATTTCATAAATGCTTTTGTAGAAATATAAGCATTCTCAAATTAGAAAGTGTAGGTAGCCCATTTTATTCCATCTTATAATGCTACACTATGATCTAATGTTTTTATGAAAATATTTGTGCTTACTGTAATCTAATACTTTTTTAAGGTTTGTTGAAGATGGAGGTACATAGGCTGATTTAGCAAGAGATGATGAGATTTACTGGGATTTATAGATTGTAAAACAGATTCTTTTGCAGTGATATAAAGCACCACTAAGTCCTGTGAGTTTCAGGCTATTGCTGATAGTATTTTGGCAAATAACTTCACTTAGTTATTTAAGTTTATGGATAAGCAGAGTGGGGTATCTAATCCAACCTTGGGCCTTAGCCATCATGGACCCAGAATATATTAAAGTCACTTATGTATCTTATTTTTTATTTTAGCTGTAGCTTTTTTTACAGCTTAAAGTTTAACTTTACTTATTAATGCTTTTTGGGAAATGCATATAAGAAACATTCAGTTATTTCATAAAGAACTTCCATAAACAAATGTACACAGTGACATAGACAGAGGAGAAAGAAAGTGCCTTGCTTCTGTGACTGTCTTCTCTGAGAACTGAAGCACTGTGTAGAGTGTTTTGACAAACACATATAAGAAACATTCAATTGATTCGTAAAGAACTTCCATATACAAGTGTCTACAGTGACTTAGGCAAAGGAGATAGAAAATGCCTTGATTATATGCCTGTTATTAACTGAAGCACTGTGTAGAGTGTTTTGACAAGTGCATATAAGAAACATTCAGATGTTTCATAAAGAACTTCCATATAAAAACATTTACAGTGAATTAGGCACAAGAGATAGAATGTGCCTTGCTTCTAAGGTTGTTCTTCTCTGAGAACTGAAGCACTGCGTAGAGTGTTTTGACAAAAGCATTTAAGAAATATTCAGTTGTTGCATAAAGAACTTCCATATACAAGTGTCTACAGTTACTTAGGCAAAGGATATAGAAAGTGTCTTGATTATACGCTTGTTCTTCTCTGAGAACTGAAGCACTGTGTAGAGTGTTTTGACAAATGCAAAGAAGAAACAGTTGTTTCGTAAAGACCGTCCATATACAAAGTCAACACTGACTTAGGCAAAGGAGATAGAAAGTGCCTTGCTTATACACTTCTTCTTCTCTGCGAACTGAAGTACTTGGACAGGGTTTTGGGAAACACCTATAAGAAACACTCAGTTATTTCAAAAAGAACTTTCATATACTATTCTTTACAGTGACTTAGAGATAGGACATAGAAAGTGCAATGCTTATACACTTGTACTCTGGGAACTCCTTGTACAGAGTTTTTACAAACGCATATAAGAAACTTTCAGTTCATTCATAAAGAACTTCCATACACAAATGTTTAAAGTGACTTAGACAAAAGGAGATTGAAAGTGCCTTGCTTACACACTTGTTCATCTCTGGGAACTGAAGCACTGTGTAGAGTGTTTTGACAAATGCATATAAAAAACATTCCGTTGTTTCATAAAGAATGTCCAAATACAATAGTTTATAGTCACTTAGGCAATGAGTATAGAAAGTGCATTGCCTATACTCTTGTGTTCTGTGAGAACTGAAACACTGTGTAGAGTGTTTTGAGAAACGCATATAAGAAACCTTCAGTTATTTCATAAAGAACTTCCAAATACAAATGTTTACAGTGACTTACACAAAGGAGATAGAAAGTGCCTTGCTTACATTCTAGTTCTTCTCTGAGAACTGAAGTTCCATGTAGGGTGTTTCGACAAGCGCATATAAGAAAATTTCAGTTATTTCATATAAAACTTCCATATCAAAAGGTTTACAGTGAACTAGACAAAGGAGATAGAGAGTGCCTTGCTTCTATGGTTGTTCTTCTCTGAGAACTGAAGCACTGTGTAGAGTGTTTTCACAAATGCATGTAAGAAACATTCAGTTGTTTTGTAAAGAACTTTCATATACAAGTGTCTACAGTGACTTAGGCAAAGGAGATAGAAAGTGCCTTGATTATACGCTTGTTCTTCTTCTGAAAACTGGGAGCACTGTGTTGAGTGTTTTGACAAGTGCATATAAGATACAGTCAGTTGTTTTGTAAAGAATATCCATATAAAACCGTCTACACTGACTTAGGCAAAGGAGATAAAAAGTGCCTTACTTATATGGTTGTTCGTCTCTGAGAACTGAAGCACTCTGTAGAGTGCTTTGACAAACGCATATAAGACATATTCAGTTATTTGGTAAAGAACTTCCATATACAAGTGTCTAGAGTGACTTTGACAAAGGAGATAGAATGTGCCGTGATTATATGCTTGTTCTTCTCTGGGAACTGAAGCACTGTGTAGAGTGTTTTGACAAACGGATATAAGACACAGTCAGGTGTTTCATAAAGAATTTGCATATAGAAATGTCTACACTGACTTAGGGAAAGGAGATAGAAAGTGCCTTGCTTATAAGCTTCTTCTTCTCTGAGAACTGAAGTACAGTGTACAGGGTTTTGGGAAACATGTGTAAGAAACACTCAGTTATTTCAAAAAGAACTTTCATATATAATTCTTTACAGTGACTTAGAGATAGCATATAGAAAGTGCAATGCTTATACACTTGTTCTCTGGGAACAGAAGCTCTTTGTAAAGTGTTTTTACTAACACATATAATAAACTTTCAGTTCATTCATAAAGAACTTCCATATACAAATGTTTAAAGTGACTTAGACAAAGGAGATTGAAAGTGCCTTGCTTAAACACTTGTTCTTCTCTGGGAACTGAAGCACTGTGTAGAATGTTTTGACAAATGCATATAAAATATATTCAGTTCTTTCCTAAAGAACTTCCATATACAGCTGTTTACAGTGACTTATGCAAAGGATTTAGAAAGTGCCTTGCTTCTATGATTGTTCTTTTCTGAGAACTGAAGCACTGTGTAGAGTTCTTGACAAATGCATATAAGAAACATTCAGTTGTTTCGTAAAGAACGTCCAAATACAATAGTTTACAGTACCTTAGGCGATGAGTATAGAAAGTGCATTGCCTATACGCATGAGGTCTGTGAGAACTGAAGCACTGTGTAGAGTTTTTTGGGAAACGCATGTAAGAAACATTCTGTTATTTCATAAAGAACTTCCAAATACAAATGTTTACAGTGACTTAGACAAAGGAGATAGAAAGTGCTTTGCTTACACGTTAGTTCTTCTCTGAGAAATGAAGTTCCATGTAGGGTGTTTTGAAAGCACATATAAGAAAATTTCAGTTCTTTCATATAGAACTTGCATATCAAAAGGTTTACAGTGAATTAGACAAAGGAGATAGAGAGTGCCTTGCTTATACAGTTGTTCTTCTCTGAGAACTAAAGCACTGTTTAGAGTGTTTTCACAAACGCATATAAGAAACATTCAGTAGTTTTGTAAAGCACTTCCATATACAAGTGTCTACAGTGACTTAGGCAAAGGAAATAGAAAGTGCCTTGTTTATATGCCTCTTCTTCTCTGAGAACTGAAATACTGTGTACAGGGTTTTGGGAAATGCATATAAGAAACACTCAATTATTTCAAAAAGAACTTTCATATACAAATCTGTACAGTGACTAGGAGAAAGGATATAGAAAGTGCAATGCTTTTATACTTGTTCTCTGGGAACAGAAGCTCCTTGTACACTGTTTTCACAAATGTATATAAGAAACTTTCAGTTCTTTCATAAAGAACTTCCATACACAAATGTTTAAAGTGACTTAGACAAAGGAAATTGAAAGTCCCTGCTTACGCACTTGTTCTTCTCTGGGAACTGAAGCACTGTGTAGAGTGTTTTCACAAACTCATATAAAAAACATTCAGTTCTTTTGTAAAGAACAAATATACAACTGTTTACAGTGACTTATGTGAAGGATTTAGAAAGTGCCTTGCTTCTACGATTGTTCTTCTCTCAGTACTGAAGCACTGTGTAGAGTGTCTTGGCAAATATGTATAAGAAACATTCAGTCATTTCGTAAAGAATGTCCAAATGCAATAGTTTGCAATAACTTAGGCAATGAGTATAGAAAGTGCATTGACTATATGCTTGTGTTCTCTGAGAACTGAAGCACTGTGTACAGTGTTTGGGGAAACCCATATAAGAAGCTCTCAGTTATTTCATGAAGAACTTTCATATACAAATGTTTACAGTGACTTAGACAAAGGAGATATAAAGTGCCTTCCTTCTACAATTTTTCTTCTCTGAAAAGAGAAGCACCGTGTAGAGTGTTTTGACAAACACATATAAGAAATGTTTAGTTATTTCATAAAGAACATCCATATGCAAATGTTTACAGTGACTTAGGCAAAGAGGATAGAAAGTGCTTTGCTTATACGCTTGTTTTCTCTGAGAACTGAAGCAGTGTGTAGAGTGTTTTGAGAAATGCATATAAGAATAATTCAGTTCTTTCATAAAGAGCTTCTGTATACAATTGTTTACAGTGACTTAGCAAAGGAGATTGAAAGTGCCTTGCTTATATGCTTGTTCATCTCTGAGAACTGAAGCATTGTGTAGAGTGTTTTTACAAACACATATAAGAAACATTCAGTTGTTTCGTAAAGAACTCCATATACAAATGTTTACCAGTGACTTAGGTAAAGAGGATAGAAAGTGCATTGCTTATATGCTTGTTTTCTCTGAGAACTGAAGCACTCTGTAGAGTGTTTTGAGAAATGGACATAAGAAGCATTCAGTTATCTCATAAAGAACTTCCAAATACAAATGTTTACAGTGACTGAGACAAAGGAGGTAGAAAGTGCCTTGGTTACATGCTTGTTCTTCTCTGAGAACTGAAGTTCCGTGTATAGTGTTTTGACAAATGCATACATGAAACGTTCAGTTCTTTCATAAAGAATTTCCATATACAAATATTTACTGTGACTTAGACAAAGGAGATAGAAAGTGTCTTGCTTCTAATATTGTTCTTCTCTGAGAACTGAAGCACTATGTAGAGTTTTTTGAAAAACGCATATAAGAAACATTAAGTTGTTTCGTAAAGAACTTCCATAAACAAATGTCTACAGTTTAATTTCAGTGCATATCTCTCTGCTAAGTTGAGCAGAAGCTAGAGCCACTAGTCCAGTAGGTCCTTGACTGAGCTTGTAAACTTTCAGGCTCTGCAGAAATCCTCACACAGATAGTCAATGCAAGCCTGTCATTCTCTCTACTTCATGAGAGTTTATTTTCTGAGGGCTCTGGAGCAATATTTAAGGATAGTGAATTCTAGAAAATGATTGGCTTCCCAGTAATTGTGACCCCAAAGGTGAAGGAGAACTCTTCTGTCTGTGGCTATGGCTTGCCCCTATGGCTTACCAACACTGGCTTCCACAGATCTGAAGAGGAATGTGGCTGGTTGGATTTTTCTGAAGCAGATGCTGAAAGAGAGTTGGAGATGTAAAATACGTATTTGGAATTAATACCTTTGAAAGGAAACAGAGTAGGAGTTGATGAGATAACAGGTTGGGATAGAGGAAGAATCTGAACTGTGACACAGGCCCAGTAAACCTCAGCTACCTTAGTAGTAGGGGCTAGACTGCCAGAGTATTTTAGTAATACATTTTACTGATGACCTCTTTCTAGTTCTTAGAAGGAAAAATGAATCACAGGAGCCACAAAGCTCATAATAAACATGTTGGGGATAAAAAGCACTCTTCATACTATCAGATCTGTAATTGAAGACAAGAACTGACTCATGTTTCTATACCCAGCACTGTGTTTGATGCTCAAAACACCTGTGAATCACTGAAAATTTCAAATGAGCAGCAGGGTGTAAAACAAATAAGAAATTTAATCTGTTCTCCCAGCAGAAAGCAATCATTTTATATTGATGCATCCATCCCAATTGGTTAACCAGAAAGGTTTTGAAATTGGTGATGGCCTTTGGAAATGTTGGCTTTAGGAAGAGCCTAAAATGATACCAGTTCGTTCAGTTAACCCATCTCAAACAAGTACATTTCATAAAGAAGTGGTAAAGACTCCCCCGTGAGCACTTACATCCAAATGCCCGTGGGAGTTCTATGACAGTTGGAACTGTACCGTTGGCTGGAAGGGGTTAATTGGCACAGGTTGGTACATAACTTAGAAAAATAAGTAAATGACACTGAGAATTTGTGAGGAATGAAAACAGGATAGATAGCTATTCAGAATGTTTAATAAATAAACTGTGTGAGCAAGTTGGAAAATAAAATCAGGTGGGGAAGAGAGGCTGATAAGAGAAAATGAGAAGAAAGTGTTAGTAAATGACAGAATGATAAGACGTATAATAAAATGGTGTATTTCTCTCCTAAACTTCATTTGGAATTCGCTCACCTGAGACAGCTGAGTACCCTCACAGAGAAACTTATGAGAACAGCAGAGCCTGTATAAATGGGCCCAAATCCAGTCATGCTTTCTTCCTTATGCTACTCTGCTTTTGTCTTTCTAGGTTCCAAGATGGCTGACAGATGGAAATTTTGGGGTGCGGCTCCTGCCATACTGCGGATGAGCAGAGATCCTACAACATTCTATGTAGGGCGAGCGATGTGGGTCAGCATCACTTTTCTTTATGTTTCAGTTGTGTACGTAGTGCAAATCTCCTGGCTTGACATGGCAGAAGACTTCCAGTGCCACGGGAACATCTCTGACGCCTGTCTAGCAGAGTGTTATGAGAGCCACTTCACTCGGCCTGTTCTGGGAGTTTGGTATTTGGTTGGCTTTGTCTTTTCCTCCATCTTTTTTGTGATGGAGTTTGTTGTCTCTCAGAATGTACATAAACTAACCAAGACATTTAGGACACCATCTTTAGAAGAAAAAGAGTCCAGCAACACTGTGACTGATATAGACTGTACAAAGACAGAAAAAGAAGTGACTTTTGACTTATCTGAGGAAAAGCCCCTGTTGGCGATGTATCTTGTCTACTTCCTGGTACAGATGTCCGTGCAGGTGATCTTTTTGGTCATCCTTTTTCACTGTCACCGACCACTGATTATGAAACCTATTTGGTGCAGTACCTACTTGTGTCATGGGCCGTATTCATGTGTGTTAATGGGGACGCAGGAGAAGATAATGTCCATCATACTTCTGGCTACAGTTTCAGTAGTTATTATGACTTTCTGTCTTATATTCTTCCTGTACACCATTAACGAATATATATTCACGAGTGTGACCCTGTCTAGGAGAAGCAAGAGCTTTGCAAAAGCTTAACAGTGGCTCTGATGATCATCACTAACAAAATATGGAATGGATGCAAAAGAGATCTACAGTGGTATTACATTGAAGCAATACATACTTTATCCTTATTTGCTGCTTCCAGATGTTCTTATCTTAAAAATTAAAACTGGGAAGAATGGCAAGCCTACTTTCTTCTTATATGAGTAATCACTTTATTTTCTAAAGAAAAAAATTGGAATAGGGTTCAGAACATTTTAAAATGACCTGAGGATATTCGGCACTACTGGTTTTGATATTCCACCACAATGAAATTTTAAGCACTATTCTTTTACATTTAATTGGTTAGTATTTTCATATTAAGATTTAAAAATGTACATGCTGGATAAATGTTTTTTAGAAAGAAGAGCATAGTGAAAAAATTACAGATAATCAAACACTATGGCTTCTCTAGTATACTACCTCGTACTTACAGTGTTCTTAAAATAATATCTTTTAGGGTTTCCTGCTTCAATAAATCTCAATGCAGATGTTTCTCAAAAAATGTTAATAATAAATATCTTGTAGAAGTTGAGAAAGTAAATGAGTAAGAAAAAGAGAAATAGTATTTTCTAAGAGCTTCAGAGGAAATTATTGCATTTTATAAAGGTATTAAGGATAAGGGAAAATACAATTAATATATTTCTGTACTTGAACTGCATCTATTTCCCTTTGGCACTTGATTTCATTATTATCAACTTCTAGCTTAATTTTAGCAAGCTGAACTATGTTGAACTGATGAAAATTTGAGAAGTAAATTCTGCATGAAACAATTGAACTTTCTACACTGGGAAAAGACTGAACTGTAAATGCAGCTACAGCTGTTATTTGGAGGCCAGGGCAGTATCATATGGATCTTCAAAGAGCAAGGGTAGTGGCTCCTCATGAGCCAGGATGGGTTATCACAAAATGCACAGCAATTTAGAACGTGACATTGGATCATTTTGGTATGGATATATGGATTTATAGATTTAGCCATTGACATGTAGTACTAGAATGGCAGCCTGAGAATTCCTTCCAAAATATTTTGTTTTGCACTCCATTTGGGGTCAGTAAGGTAAACTGACACGACTAACCTCTGGCAGCAGGTGTGCCTCTCCACTTAAGCTCCTCCTCTCACACTAACTATGGATTATGTTTTAGATAGTCCCAGATGTCTATACTTTGTGACACTGCAAAATCAGACATAAGCAAAATTATCTCCATGGCCCATTTCAGAAATATCTAGAACATGTCTTCTCAGGAGAAATTAAATATCTATCATATTATGAATTTTCCCTTCGTAGGTAAATTCTTCTCAAGTCTAAGATCTATCCAATTTTCTCCATCATCACTTTCACCCCCTAATATTACATGATTATATCTCATTTGACTTTCAACAATAGCTGACTATTATTGACTCCTTCCTATTCACTACACTATTGCCACCAAGAAATAGCTTAAAATCTTTTAACATCATTTATGCACCCCTAGTTCTTCAAGTTCCCACTTAGCAATCTAATCTATTTTCTGACCATGATCTTTCAACCCAACCACACTTCATACTCCACCCAGCTCTTGTCCTTTTCCATGCAATGTCCTCTTCCACCTCTGCAGCTTCACAACCCTTTGTTCTCCAACTGTGATAGTCTTCAGAACATCCCTCACTCCAGCTCTCTTCACCTGCATAGCTTCTGCTAATGACCTACTTCTCAATTGAGATGCCACTCCTTGCAGGACACCCTTGCTCTTCCAAGTCTGAATTAAAAGGTTTTATTTGACATCCTTACCTCATCATAATATTTACAACACTGCATACTTATTTGCTATTATAAAGATATAACCTCTTTATAATAAAGAATATGTCTAACTTGCTTTCTAATTGACACACAAGGCTGGCACATTGTAAATGTCAAATAACTATTTGGAAAATAAATTTTTATATGAAAAATAACAGTTACTCTATGTGATATATGTAACTTCAATATACTGGTATATTATATAGAGAAATGTTAGAAGCTGAAAGAAATTTTTTAATGTTCCATATACCCATTTAGAATATTGATTGAGATCTTAGAAACCAACTTAGACTTATATAACATGGAAAGGTGCATATGTAGGACCTAATTGCTTTTTTTATTAGCCTGAAAATGACTGCTTCAGGTTATTTTTTTTGATACATAATAATTATACATATCTATGGGGCACATGTGATATTTTGAAACAAGCATACAACGTATAATGATCAAATCAGGGTAATTAGGATATTCATCACCTCCAACATTTATCATTTCTTTGTGTTGGGAACATTCCAAATCTTCTCTTCTAGCTCTTTTGAAATATACAATAAATTACTGTTACCTATAGTCACCCTATTGTGCTATCAAACACTAGAACTTATTCCTTCTATCTAACTGTAGTATTTCTGTAGCTATTAACCAGCTTCTCTTCATTCCCTCTGCCCTCCTTACCTTTCTGGCCTCTGGTAACCATCATTTTACTCTCTCCCTCTGTGAGGTCAACTTTTTTAGCTCCCACAGATGAGTGGGAACATGAAATATTTGTTTTTTTGTACCTGGCTTATTTCATTTAACATTATGTCCTCCAGTCCCATCTATGTTGCTGCGAATGACAGAATTTCATTCTTTATTATGGCCGAATAATATTCCATTATGGATATGTACCACATTGTCTTTACCACATTCATTGATGGACACTTAACTTGATTTTATATCTTTGCCATTATAAATAGGGCTACAATAAACATGAGAGTGAAGATATCTATTTGATATAGTGATTTTCTTTCTTTAAGATATATACCTAGCCATGGAATTGCTGGATCATATGGTAGATCTATTTGTAGTTTTGTGAGAAATTTCCATGCTGATTTCCATAATGGCTATACTAATTTACATTCCTACCAACAGTCTATAGATAGTTTGCTATATTTTCTTTATTCTGTGGAGTAATTTTTCACTCTGTTGTTTCCTTTGCTATGCAGAAGCTTTTTAGATTGATGTAATCCCATTTGTCTATTTTGGCTTTTGCTTTTGCCTGTTCTTTTGAGGTCAAAATATCTTTGCCCAGACCAAGGTCCTGAAACATTTCCCCAATGTTTTCTTCTGGTAGTTTCATAGTTTCAGATCTGACATTTAAGTTTTTAATTAATTTTTTAATTGATTTCTTTATATGGTGAAAGATGAGGATCGAAATTCATTCTTCTGCATGTGGATATCTAGTTTTTCCAGCACAATTTATTAAAGAGACTGTGCTTTACCCAATGTATATTCTTAGCACCTTTGTTTAAGATGAGTTGGCTCTAGGTGCATAGATTTATTTCTGGGTTCTCTATTCTGTCCCATTGGTCTATGTGTCGGTTTTTATGCCCATATAATGCTGTTTAAATTCCTGTAGCTTTGTAGCATATTTTGAAATCAGATAACGTGATGCCTCCAGCTTTGTTCTTTTTGCTCATGATTGTTTTGGCTATTAGGACTCTCTTGTGGTTCCATACGAATTTTAGGATTTTTTTCTACTTCTGTAAAGAATGCCATTGGTATTTTCTTAGGGATTGCATTGAATCTGTAGATCACTTTGGGTAATATGGAAATTTTAATAATATTAATTATTTCAATCTATAAGCAAGGGATAGTTTTCAATTTTTTGTTTCTAATTGCTTTTTTAAGTTGTTTTATTTATTTGCTTTAATGCACATGCTATAAAATTCACTCTTTTTGGTGTACAGTTCTATGAGTTTGACAAATGCATAGAGATCTGTTAACTATAACTATAATCAAGATACAGACAGTTACAGTAGCCCCAAAGTGCCTCTTGTACTGTCCCTTTGTAGTCAACCTCTCCTCCTATCCAAAACACTTGACAATTATTTACCCATTCTCCATACCTATAGTTTTGCATTTTCCAGAATATCATATAAATGAAATATACAAAATGTAGGCTATTTAGTTGGGCTTCTTTTACTTAACATTATGCATTTAGAATTTATCTGTGTAATTGTATGTCTCAAGCATGTTTCTTTTTAGAGCTAAGTGCTATTCCATAGTATGGATACATCACATTTTTTTTAATCCACTCACCAGCAAAGGACATTTTGAGTTATATCCGAATTAGGTTATTATTAATAAAACCACTATAAGTACTGTTAACAATCTTGTATGAGTTTTTGTGTCAATATATATTTTTATTTCTCTTGGATAAACACCTTGGAATAAGATTGTAGGGTCGTATTATAAATGTATGTTTACTTATAATCCATATTTGTAATTCTTTATCTGTCATTTCAATATTCTAATTTTGGTTGGTATTCATTGTTAGAGAGCTGGTGCTCCATTTTGGGGGTGTCCTTTGACTCTGATTCTTCATACTTCCAGAGTTCTTTCACTGATTCCTTCTGATCTGGAGCAGCTGTTGCTTCTTATTTGGGGATTATTTTGTTTAGGTAATGTCATGACCAGTTTTATCTCTGAGACAGTAGATGGTGCTTGTGGGTAAGAGTCAGTGTGGGGAAGAATCAATCACACCCTGTATGATTGAGTCAATAAATGCTGTAAAGGACGTGCAGATTGACCTCCCTGTCAGTAGGTGGTGCTTCCCGGAAGGAACAAGCTGCAGTGCTGTTTTGGGGTCCTGTGGCCAACTCTAGTCCATCAGGAGACACACTCTAATGCCCTAGGTGGTGGGTGGGGCTGTGGAAATTCAGGTGAGTCCTTATTCTCCACCACAGCAGAGGTGGGTTGAGGAGTGAGTCTGGGTAGGGCTAAGTTTGATGATCTGCCCTCAGGTTCCACAGATGCTCACAAGGGATCTATTTCAGCAGGGTCTGCTCCCAGCTTCTGGCAAAGCCACCAGGGAGGGACCGAACTGGCCCCAACCAACCAGAAAGTCTGCTTGTGGAGGTGGGACCATCTAAGATTCACAAATCTGGCAGTCTGGAGTAGGACTTGCTCTTCTCTGGCTTCTCCTGCCCCACGATTTTCTCCCAGTGTCTGCTGGCAGGCAGGAGCTCAAGGCAGCTGAGCTCCTCCATGATTGAGATGTGGGCCAGGAGGTTTTCTGCCCAGGATCCCAGCCTGAGCTGAGACTGCAGCCCTCCTGTTGGGGGATGGGTGCCCCACAAGCATGCTGCAGCTAGGACCCACACTGAACTCTTCCCACTGATCTGACCATGTGGGTACATTTACCTCCTGAGACTAATTCACAAATCTCCCCTCTGTGCCCCAAGCAATGTGATTCAGACCTGGGGGTATGGGAACTGGCCTGAAGGCCCATCTCTGGGTCCTCAAAGATCAATCCCTGACCATGCCAGGGAGAAGAATGTTGGTCCCAAGTCACCCATGGGCTGCCCAAGCTGGATCAATGTCTTGCTACCTTGGAGTTTGCTCAGCTCTGCTGGAGTCACCAGACAAGCAGCACCAGGAAGGACTGGGGGGTAGGGAGCTCACAGTCTGAGCACCCCTCAGTCCACCGTAGGGCCCCAAAAGGAAAGGTCCCATTCCCTGTGGTTGCCTCCAGGTGGTGGCTAAATTCTCTCTCTTGTCAGCTGTGTGTAGGGGAATGGAAGAGGAGAATGAAGCAATATGGCACCTGTGAATTGGCTTGGGTCTGTGGGACGGGAGGTGTCCTGAAGGAGCTGGAAGTCTGGTTCCCTGTCTGCAAGAGGCTCTCCACTCATTGGCAGCATCAGTCTCTGGGCTGGTCGGCAGGTCTCTCCAGTAGCTCGGGAGCCCACTAGCAGTCTGAGATGCAAGGGAGGGAAATTTTAACCTCTCCATCTACCCTTGTCACTGGTCTCCAAGCCTCTGGGGGTTAGTCCCTGCTGATGCCTTTCTGCTTCCTGTTCTGCTCTGCAACCTCTTCCTGTGGAGTTCCCTGTAGGTTCATGCACCCTTGCTTCTGACCCTTGTCCAATCTATATTTGTCTGCCTGTTTATTTTTTTCACTTTCATCTAAAATTTCTCCTTCTTGCAGAGATGCTCTGGCTGGAGGTGTTTCTTGTCCCCCACTTTGCCTCTCTCCCCCAAATTTTTAGTTTTGATGAAATCCAATGTATCTGTTTTTTTCTTTTGTTATTCATATTTTTAGTGTCAAATCTAAGAATCTATTGGCAAATCTGAGTTCTGAAAATTTGCTCTTATGTTTTGTTTTATTTTAATAGTTTTATAGTTTTAGCTCTTATATTTAGCTCATTAATGCATTTTGAATTAGATTTTATACATGGTGTGAGGTAGAGGGTGCAACTTTACTCTTTCATATGTGGTTATCCAGTTATCCCAGTATCATTTGTTGAAGAAAATGTTCTTTTCTTATTGACTAGTATTGGCATCTTTGTTGAAAATTAATAGGGCACAGAATTTTTGGTTTATGCTTGGACTCCCCATTTTATTCTATTGGTTTCTATGTCTATCCTTTTACTAGTAGCACACTGTTTTGATTATTGTACCTTTATAGTAAGTTTTGAAATCAGAAAGCATAAGTTTACAAACTTTGGTTTTTTAATATTGTTTTGGCTATTGAGGGATCCTTGCAATTTCGTATAAATTTGAGGATCAGCTTTTCCATTTCTGCAAGTCTTTTTTTTTAAAAATAAAGATTGTATTGAATCTGCATGTCACTTAGGAGAGCACTAACACCTTAATAAGCAGTAATTTTTTGTAGTTTTTCTATGTAAGTCTTTTACCTTCTTGATTAAATTTATTCCTATATATTTTATTCCTTTGTATGCTATGTTAAATAAAATTGTTTTCCAATTTTCTTTTTGGATTGTTCATTGCTGGTGTATAGAAACATAGCTGTTTTTTCTATGTTGATATTGTACCAATATTGTAAGCTGATACTCAGCAACTTTGCTGAATTTCTTTACTAGCTCTAGTAATTTTTGTTGTGATCCTTTGGGATTTTCTATGTATAAAGTCATGTTGACTGAAAACTTGTATTGTATTTTTTGTGTACACTTTTTTTCCTTTGACCTTTTTGTTTCTGATGAAGACTGAACTCTGATCTTTTTCTGTGTCCCCCCAAAAGTTCCTTTCTAAAAGGGCCTAGTGAGTCAAGCCTACAAATGATAAAATCTCAGTGAACAGATTTTTATGGTGTAGTTTACTTCCTGACCTGATTCTGATATGTTAATAGCACCACATGAAGGATAGAAGACCTTATCATAACTCAAGCTTTCTTTTCCTGGTCTCTCAGCCAATTGTCAACTAAAAAAATCCCTAAATCCACCTATGATCTGTAAGCCCCCACTTTGAGTTGTCCCACCTTTTTGGGCAAAACTAATTTACACCTTCCATGTATTGATTTAGGACTTGACCTGAATTGCCTGTCTCCCTAAAATGTATAAAACCAAACTAACCCAGCCACAGTGAGTCCATTTGCTAAAGGCTTTTTGGGCTTGGCTCCAGGCCATGGTCCTCAGATTCGGCTCAGAACAAACCTTCTTAAATTATTTTACAGACTTTGTCTTCATTTCCGTTGACACTGACATGCTCACTTCATGTCATACACCCAGGAATTTCTCTTCAATAGTTGGGGAAAAGATTTAGTTTATAGATTTTGATAGTCTGTAGGGCCCAGAATTACCCACAGTCCTTAGATCCTATTGCACTATGGCCCTATCAGACTTTCCTGTGTGTTGAATCCTGGCCAACTTACTCCAGTTTCAACTGCTATTCCCAGATTGGCATGCCTCACTTTCCAGTGAGTACCTATTGGTCATTTAGGGGTTCTCTTCTCACAGACATCAGAAGCCCAGTTTCCTTCCCTCTGCTTCCTCCCAAACAGATGCCGATGCTTTGTGGATCTTGTAGCTATTGATCAGTTGTCTTCATCCTCGAAGGCTCATGGGGAAACTTTGTCACCTAGTTTTGTTGTAGAGTTCGTTCATGGGTCCTTGGTTTTGTTATCCTTGCTGTACATTTAAAAAGTGCACCATCACTGAAACCATCCACCTAGAATCTTCCCCACCTTTATTCTTAAAACACTGTTTTTCACACTTCATTTCTGAGACAACAGTTTCCTGATTTTTCTCTCATACTACTGTCTTCTACTCAGTCAACTTGGCTGTTTCTTTATGTTCGTCTTGATCTCAAAATGTTGGTAAATCCTATGGAATGCACGTCAATCCTCTTATCTTTACAGTCTACACTCACAGCTCTAAGTAAACTCAACCATTCCTGACTTTAAGACAATGTTTATGGTAATTAAGCCCATTTTTTAAATTCCCAGATCTTACCTTTCCTATCAGATTCAGATGCAAATATCTGTCTATTTGAAATATCCACTTGGATGTCTAATACACATCTTAAAAGTTAGCATAATTAAATAGAACTCTTGATTTCACTTTCAAACCTTTCCTAGCCCTGTATTCTTCATCTTAGCAAAGACGGTAATGCCATTCATCTTTTTGTTCTTGTTAAAACCTTAAAAGGTACAAGTCTTCCTTTTATAGCATATATTTGCTCCTTCACCACATTCTGTCAGCTAAACCCTCAATACATATCCCAAATCTTAGCACTTCTCATGCCTTTATCTTTACTTCAGCAGAGACAATGATCTCATATCTCTTAGACATCTGAAATATTTCTGACTCACTCCCTTACTTCACTCTTGCCCCACTATAATCTATTTTCCACACTGCAGGAAATGAGTTCTTGTGAAAGCATAATCAATCCCATCACCACTCAATTTCTAGTTTCTCATCACACTCAAAAGAAAATGCAAACTTCTTTCCGTGGCCCACACCTCCCTACATAATCTTGCTCCGCCTGTCTCCTTAACCTCATTGCCTACATTTTCTCAACTCACTTATTCTACTTTAACCACAATGATTTTTTCTATTCTTCAAAAAATTACAAGCTTTTTTTTCTGATTTAGTGTGTGTGCACCTGCTGTTCCATCTGCTTGACAAATCTTTCTCCAGCTTTTCATGGGGCCTGCTCACTCATTTCATTTGGATCTTTGTTTAAAAATTGTCAGGGTCCTTGGCAAGTCTACCTAGAGTAGGACCCACTGTTCCCAACCCTTTCTGGTCTTTCGCTTTGCTTCACTTTCTTTATAGCATGATGCATCCTTCACATTCACTACTATATTTATTTGATTATGGCCTGACATCCCCACAAGATATGAGCTCTATGAATACAAATTCTCTTTTGATATTTACTCGCATGTCCATGACATGTTAAATAATGACTGATTCAAAGCAAGTGTCAAAACCCGATGGCTGAGTACATAAGCAGACATGCTCCCTAGGGCAGTTACACTCAGTGGGGCCCAAGGACCGGTGATGCTCCACAGGCTGCGTTTACTAGTCCATGACAACAACAGAAATTCAGAGTCAGCATGCATTAAAAAGATGTAGAAATTTGACTTCTCTGTGAAGTTCGATTGCATGATCATTTCCTTTACCTCACTGAAAAAGTATAGGTCATTACTGGTATTACTGTACTTGAATTACCTGTGTTGTGAGCTGCTACTAGTAGATCACAATAAAAAGTGATATTTTAAGATTCTTTTGTCAATTGTAATTTAAAAGTATAGCAAAATCTGGGGAAACATGAGCATTTTTTTTTTTTTATATTTTACAGTCATAGCTTCACAGCCTTTTGTCTAAGATTGGTGTATTTTATAATAATTTTAATTTTTAATCAAGCCTATTTTAAAATGTATAATTCAATATTTATAGCTTAAATTTGTATTATTTATTTTTAACTGTAATCATGACCCAAACTTGAATATATGTTTCTGTCAAGAAAAGACACACCTTTCCTGAATATGGCAAGATTTTAGCCTAACTGATGGGCCATAATGTATAAATAGGATTCCTTTCACAAAAAGTAATCATATTATGTATTATATATATTTTCTTTAATCTATATTTTAACTTAATTTGTAGTAAATATTTACTGTGCCACTAAATCTTTTCTGCAAATCCACATATAATATTAATAGTTATAAAACCTAGAGTGTAATATGGCAAAATACAGCTAAAATCTATAAAAAGCACAAATTTTTGACAAGTATGTCATTACTAAGGAAATAGACAAATATCAGGAAGTGCATGAATAAATATTGTTTACAACTGCAACAAAATTGAAGATATGTCTAAATGTCAGTTAACCTGAAAACAATTACATATATGCTAGGAATTTCAAGCAGTATTACTTATTTCCTGCCAGTACGCAGCTTTTCAATAGCTTACTTTCTTCCTTTGGAGGACAAAGGGAAAGTGCTTCCTCTTGATTTTATAATTCATAGTCAAATGTGTCTCATGTTCTAAAATATGCAGTAAATCATGCAATTTTAGAGCTGAGGGTTACCTGAAAGGTAATTTATCTCGTCTTTCACTTTTCAGATGTAAAGGTCACAGCCACTAGTTAGACAACAAGCAACTAGTCTATCCAGACCTGAAACTCAAGTCCTCTCACTTGGTGCTTTCTCCACTACATAGCAATAAAGTTATACTGTTAAAATGTTTAACTCTAACAATAGTGCCATCCACATAATACATTCAATAAACATCTGTGGAATAAAACTGAGAAGAAAAGGATTGGGGGAAAGGAAAGAATGAGGAAAAAGAATAGTATGTGTTTCAGTGAATGACTGTATAAAACAAGTAACTATCAAAAGAAAAAACTACTATATGTGGTAATTTATGCTTAATTTAAACAATAGTATTCATAAATAAAATTAAAAATGAAAGATACACTAATACAACTGAAATCACAGAAGTAAAGAGGATCATAAGAGACTACTATGAATAATCATACATCAACAAACTGGATTACCTACCTACAAGAAATGGATGAATTCCAAGAGAAATACAATATACTAAGACTTAATCAGGAAGAAACAGAAAATCTAAACAGAACTTTAACTAGCATGAACAGTAAATTAGTAATCAGAAACCTCGCATCAAAGAAAAGCCCAGAACCAGATAGCTTCACTGGTGAATTCTATCAATTTAAAGACTAATGAATGTAAATCCTTCTCAGAATCTTCTAAAAAATTAAAGAGGCAGGAATACTTACAAACTAATTTGTTGGGCCTGTGTTACCCTGATATCAAAATGAGACAAAGACACCACAAGAAAAGAAAACTATAAGCCAATATCCATGAGGAGCATAGATAACAAAAATCTTCAACAAATAACTAGCAAACTGAATAAACAGCACATTAAAATGATTATACACCATGACCATGTGAGATTTATTGTTGGATGGGTCACGAAAGGTCATTTCTGATATTATTATACTTACATAATGGATTACTTGTGGTATGAGCTGCTACTCACAAAAATCAATAAATGTGATACATCACAGTAAGAGAATGAAGGATAAAAATCACATGATCATCTCAATCACATACATAAAAAGCATTTGATAAAATTCAGCATCCTTTTATAACAAAAAACCTCAACAAACTAGGAAAAGAGGGAAACTATGTCAACATAAGAAAGTCCATATATGAAAAGGACACAGCTAACATAATACCTGATGGTGAAAAACTGAAAGCTTTTCTACTAAGATGAGGAACTAGACAAGAATGCCCACTCTCACTATTTCTATTCAACATAGTACTGGAAGTCCTCACTATTAAGCAAGTAAAAGAAAAAAAAGGCATCCAAAACTGGAAAGGAAGAAGTAAAATTGCCCTTGTACGTAGAAGACATGATCTACTACAGAGAAAAATTTAAAAGACTCAAAAAAATTATTAGAATTAATAAGTGAATTTAGTAAAGTTGCAGGAAACAAAATCAACACATGAAAAGTCAGTTGCATTTTGTAAACTAATAACAAACTAACTGAAAAGGAAATTAAGAAAACAATCCCATTTACAGTACCACTAAAAAGAATAGAATACATGGGATAAACTTACCTAAGGAAATGGAGGACTTGTACATTGAAAACCATAAAATATTGATGCAAAAAAATTTAAGAAGACACAAATGGAAAGATATCCCAAGTTCATGAATTTAAAGAATTAATATTATTAAAATATCCATGCTACCAAAAGCAATCTACAGATTCAATGCAATCCCTATCAAATATGGCAAAGGCATTTTTTACAGAAATAGAAAAGAACATTTCTAGAATTCAAATGAAACCACACAAGAAATTGAATAGCCAAAACAATCTTGAAAAGAAAGAACAAAGCTGGACACATCACATTTTCTGATTATAATGTATATTTTTAAAACTACAGTAATTTAAAAAGTATGGCACTGGCACAAAGACAGACATATAGATAAACAGAACAGAACAGGAGCCCAGAAATAAATCCATACATATACGGTCAACTACAAGAAGGGTGCCAAGAATACACAGTGGGAAGGAATAGGCTCTTTTTTTTCATTTCAGCATATTATGGGGGTACAAATATTACGGTTATGTATATTGCCCATGTCCCCCTCCCCCTTCGAGGCAGAGCTTCAAGCATGACCATCCCCCAAACGTTGCACATCTTACTCATTATGTTTGTATATACCCATCCCCTCCTCCCCACTCCCACCCGCCCAACACCTGACAAATGTTATTCCTATATGTCCACTTAGGTGTTGATCCATTAATACCAATTTGCTGGTAAGTACATGTGGTGCTTGTTTTTCCATTCTTGAGATACTTCACTTAATAGAATGGGTTCCAGCTGTATCCAGGAGTATACAAGAGGTGCTATATCACCATTGTTTCTTAAAGCTGAATAGTACTCCATGGTATACATATACCACATTTTGT
>CAUYPO010064669.1:0-56735 GCA_963574435.1 Cheirogaleus major | reverse complement strand
GCAGATTGCATGAGAAAGCAGGGCACCTGGAAATAGGGAAGGGTCTTCTCCCCTATGAACAAGAGCTGGAGGAATTAATCTGATGATGTGTTCTTTGGATGCTCTGGAAGACAAAATACATAGCATAGAAAGAAGAAACATGATTGTACCAAAGTTTTGGGCACAGAGGGTACGGAATGGTGGGAAGTCACGTGGCTTGGTACATGTTGGATAGCAGGGACAAGGAAGAAGATTAACAATGGGAAAATTCGGGGAACTTCAATCCCTTCATATTTTACTGAGGATAGCATGAAATACAAAATATTAAACCTTTCCACCACTTCTCCTTTCTTCAATCTCAAAAGAGAGAGGGCCCTGGAAAGGCTCTGTTTAGAGCAATTCTGCCATTTAATGTCTAAACTGACCTACTTCTGAATTATGCAGGAAAGACAGGTGTACACTGAGCCTGTCCTACACAGATTGGGGACATGTACTCACTCAATAATGGGACTCCCCTCAATCAATTTTGGTGGGATCTACTATTTTGTTATCCAATATGTTTTTACCTAGGAACATTCTTAATTCTTTCCTTTTACAGAAATGCTCCTACCACAGGCCAACCCCAGATCATAGGAGTTGGGGGGAAGTGGGCCTTTCAGGAGCCTTAGCAGACAATGTAGAGGAGAGAAGATGCTCGTGGTGACTCAGAACAGGGTCTTGCTGTTCTATAATGTGCTAAAGATCAATCAGCTCTTGGCATAGACTCTCTGCTGAGGCAATGTCTCCTTTCTTGAGTCCCTAGGAAGAGTTAGTTATTGCACTCTTGTCCTGGTGAAGCATGGTGCTTACACCTTGTTGTCATCCACACTCAACACACTCTCCTGTAGTTTGTCTGACTTTGGGTCTCTGTCCCCCTGTGCCTAAGCAACTTGAGCTCAGAGGTAGGACTATCTTGACTTAGTGTCCCCAGCACCCCCAGCACAGGGCCAGCTGCATCACTGGCACATGATAACCACATCAGGAGAGAGTGGGATGGGAGATGATCCAGCAGGTAGTTCTGAAAGGCTGTGGTTCCTGACATCCTCTGAGAGTTCTCACGTATTTACACACACATCTTGCTGCATGTGTACTAGAAGAATGGTGAAGCAGTGCTCTTTTCAATTTTCCATGTCTTTCTCTACTCAGCATCTTTGGGGCCTACAGCATGGATGTGATCATGGGCACATCCTTTGGAGTGAACATCGATTCCCTCAACAACCCACAAGATCCCTTTGTGGAAAAGACCAGGAAGCTCTTAGGATTTGATTTATTGGATCCACTCTTTCTATCAACAAGTATGTGGACTATTATTTTTATTTCTCTCTCTTTTTTAAAATAACTACTTTATTGAGATATAATTCAAATACCATACAATGTACACACTTAAAGTAGTCATTTCGATGATTGATAATACATTCAAACATAGGTATAACCATCACTATTGTCAACGTTAGAATATTTTCATCAACTCAGGGACTTGTAATTTTTTTTAATTTTCTTTTTTTTTTCTTTTTTTTTTCTCAGAGCAGTTTTATTTTTTATTTTTTTTATTTAATCATATAATGAGGGTAAAAATATTCTTAGGATTACATACATTGCCCTTACCACTCCTCCCCCCCCAACGTGCCAGAGCTTCAAGCGAGTCCAATCCCCAGGTGGCGCGCACGGCACACATTATGTAACTCTACACTTCCTCCCCGCTCCCGCCTGCCCTCCATCCAACAAAAGATTTTTCTTTTTACACTTTGGATACATTGTATAACTTTGCCTCTCCCTAAGAAGGGTTAGAGATATGCCCTTCCCCCCCACACACAATGCTCTCCACATCCCTATGATGTGGGTAATGCCCCCCCTCCCGAAACCCTGGTGTATACTACCACCCTTGTAAAATATAACAAATATAAAGGCAAGTTCACAGAACAAAAATGAATACATCAATTAATAATCACAAAATCAACACCCCATGAAAAGGATGGAGTATGTGTACAATGCTAAGGTCATCAGCTCATTCTATCCACCAGAGTAACAATGTTCATGGATATAATGACTCAAGGACTCAAGTGAGGAGAATCAAGACAAACAAGTCTGAATTCTAAGACTCTCATTTGTGATATCAGGTTTTCTCTTCTTCAAGATTTGGTGTTGTGATGATAGCCTACAGCAGTGGTCCCAACCTTTTTGGCACCAGGGACTGGTTTCATGAAAGACAATTTTTCCACAGATGGGGGGGAGTGGTTTTGGGATGATTCAAGTGCATTACATTTATTGTGCATTTTATTTCTATTATTATTACATTGTAATATATAATGAAATAATTATATAACTCATCATAATGCAGAATCTAATGCCGCAGCTGATCTGACAGAGCTCAGGTAATGGTGCGAGTGATGGGGAGTGGCTGTAAATACAGATGAAGCTTCGCTCACTCACCCACTGCTCACCTCATGTTGTACAGCCTGGTTCCTAACAGGCCAAGGACAGTACTGGTCCACATGGCCTGGGGGTAAGGGACCACATGCCTAGAGGTACTGGGAGATGCTCTAAAGAGCCTAAGAACAATGTCACTATGAGCAGAGGACAGTGAAAAGCACTAATGACATTGTTTAAGCCCTAAAACTAGTCACTCTCCAAACTAGTTCTACCCCTGGTCTTTTTTATCATGTGAACCAATAAATTCTTTTTTTATTTAAGACAGTTTGATCACATTTTCTGTCACTAGCATCCTACCAAGTTCTAACTGTTATAATTCATTATGTGATTGCCCTTCCTGAAGTAATTTCCCCTCCATCTGAACTTTATTATTACCTTTCTTTTCTATGTTATACCACAGTTACATTCTGCTTTATATTGTAACTATCTGTAGCTATATTGTCTCCATTACTGAACTGTGAGCACCGAGCACAGCACCTACAATATGATGGATTCAATAAACAGGTACTGAAGAAACTGTGACTACAGCAATGTATCATCTATCTTTATATCCTCAGCACCTAGCACAAGGCTTTAATATAGTATAGGCTCAATACATGTATGCAGAAGCAATTAACTAATAAGAAGATGGGAATAATATCACAAAAAAGCAGAGATCAGTATATATACAAATGGGATCTTTAAATAATCCTTCTCAGTGACTAGAGTGATCCATGTGGTAGTGGATAAGAGTTGGAGACATCAGTATGAAATCATGTATGAAACCTTAATATAGATACAAGTGGTTACATACACAAATACTTATAGATACATGTATTTCCTTGCTTTGTTAGCTGAGTACCTAAAAGCAACAATACCCCAGTAGCAACAAGCACACCTAGCACTCATATCTTGGTTTCTAATATCTTTCTCTAATTAAAAAGAATCAGAGCTCCTTGGAAAAATGGCTGATTCTAGAACTGCAGCAGAGAATTTATAAGATGAGCCTAGGAGCATCTCTTAGTGCCAGAAAGTAAGAAAGTGCTCCAAAAAGCAAACAAAAACAACTACAATGATGGGGGCATGTCAAAGAACTTCCAATGGCCAAAGTTAGAACAATTTGAGTAGCAAAATAAATAACACAGCATTGATTATAACCCAAAGTATAAAACAAATGTCTGTAAGTTCATACTGAAATAAATGATCGAATCCATAAAAAATAGGGAAGAATAGACGTGTCTCTCATGCAGAAGAATTCCAAATAATTTTTGTAGATACTCTGCCCTCAAAAGGTAGAGCGTAACTCCCCACACTTCTGTGGCTGCATACGGTGAGTCCCTTCCAAAGAGTACAGTACAAAAAGGGGGAGGAAAAAGTAACTTTACAGTGAAGCGAACACTCCCTCAAACCAAGTGATTAAGGTTAATAACAAAAGTGGAAAGTTATATTGGTAGTATGTACCCTTGATTTGATGTGATGAAAATGGCTTTGTACCTCTGATGTTTTCCTACCAAAAGCCCATAACCACAGCCTAACCATGAGAAAAACATCAGACAAATCCCATTTGAGGAACATTCTAAAAAATACCTGACTCCTGAAAACCATCATGGTCACCACAAACAAGGAAAATGTAAGAGAAGCCCCAAAACAAGAGGAGCCCAAAACAGACATGAGGACTAAATGTATGTGGTATCCTAGATGAGATCTTGGAGCAGAAAAAGGACATTACGAAGTATGAACTTTATAATAATATATCAATATTGGTTCGTCAATTGTCACAATTTTGATGTTGGTTTACTAAAACCTTCATTTCTCCCTTATCTTCTTAAGTGAAACATAAGCAGAATCCCTGTTCATAGACATTTAGACTTAAAATGATAAAGAGATTTTTTGAGTAAGTTATTAACCATAACCAACTATTGATTATTCATGGTAAGGGAAAAGAGGGTTAAGAATTCACAAGTAATCAAGATTTCCTTTAGCCTTAAGTGGAATTCCTTTTCTGTGAGTAACAAACTTAAAAATAAAGAAAAAGGACAGGTTTGAGATAAATCTTTTATTTTTCTGGGGAGGTACTAACAATCAAGAATAGGTCAAAAGAATAGAAGCCAATTTTAAGAGATGCTTCAGATGATTCTAATGTCATAGGAGAAACACGATAATATATAAAGTAAAAAAAATTTTAAAATGTAGAAGGCATATATGCATGTGGCACAGACACACAAAAACACTGAAAGTAAAACTCCACTGAAAGGTGAATATTCATCTCTAACTTATGTGGGATTATGGACTGGTTTTCTTGGTACTAATCTATATTTCATGTGCTATTATTAATAAAAACACATGATTATAATTTAAAAATCCAACTCTTTGAGGGGAGTGATAGAGAGAATAGGAGATGATAAAGAGAAGATAACAAAGAGAGATGATCAACCAAAGACAATGGGTTATCTTCAAAACTGACCATTAAATAACTCTTCTGGATAAGCACATTCTTGAACTGCAATGGTTTATACTCAGCTCAGTACCTCATTTTCCCAGAAGCATTTTTACGAATTCAATTTAGTAAATCAAAACTAGCAACATCTGCTAAATGTTATATTTACCATTGGATTTCAAAAAATAACTTGGTTTGCCTTTTTTTCATTCGTCTTATGAGAGTGAACATTTTAAATGTACCTTGTTTGTACTTTCAAGACATTCTGTTTTTCTACAACTATGCTTTTAAAGCCTTGTTTATAACACATGCTTTCAAAATTATGTGCATATGTAATGTGTATATATTAATACTCCTCCCCTTAATCCATAATTGGCTATAATAGCAACACCTTTGGAAAAAATAGATGAATTTATAAACTATAATTTTTAATCCAGGGGCCTTCCACTGTCTCCCCTTAGGAAATACATTAAAAAAAAAAAAAATAAAGAACATCAACTTTCTTCCTACCTCATAAAATGTTTTCATGACTGATAAGTTAAAATAAATAATGACAAAAGTACAATAGAGTTCCTAGTTCATTAGCACATAAGCCAGTTTTCCATCAAAATTTCTAGTAATTTTCTCATATTCACTTATGTCATTTATTGATACATGCTTTGATTACAAGCTGCATTTAACTCAAGAGAACCATAGATAGCATCCTAAATAATGTTCTTATTTCTACCTTAGGATTATCTATTGAAAATTAAAATCTAGGTTTTCATAAAAAAGGAAGAAGTACAAGTTTATCAAATATTTTATTAATTTTTATTAATTAATGTTATTGAACTTTTAACATTTTACTTAATTATTAATAATTAATTTTTATTAATTATGTATTCTTACCAACAAGGTATATAGTATTTTATGGTCTTCTAAAGTTTTCTGCACTTTTGCTTTGAAAATAAAGGTAAAATTATATGTTCTCAAAATATTATACCACTGGTTTGTACTTCTAGGTGGGATGGAGTAGCTTTATACAGACCAGCACTCTCAGAAAGAACAACTAGAAAGTTAGACAAAATATACATATCTATTTGAAGGTATTCACTATCCATGGAAGTGATGAGAACTGGAGGGGCTGAGAATACAGGAGAGAACCTCAGGGAGAGGAGCTTACTTCTGCAGCTGCTTTCACTGTAGGGACATATGCAAATTCAAGGCACAGCAGGGAAGCTGAGAGTCCAGGCTATGCTGGTGCTGAGCCTTAATAAAAACCATCAGAACTTTTGGCAGGATGTTCAGAGATCTCAAATATGCAGCCAGTTCCTCTCAGGACTTTGATGAATTCTGGGGAAGCCCAGGTCTAGAAGTTAAAAATTAAGAAAATGCCTCTGAAAAGCATAGCAGAGTTATCAGCAGTCTTACATGATAAAATTTAGAATTTGGGATCCATCAGGGCAAAGATCCATACTGCCTGTGTGTTTAAGTATTTGACAGATGACAGAACATTCTATTTTAAAATATGTTATGGGTCAAGGCACTTAGAATTATTTATGAACATTGGCCATTCCTGCTTACCAGGTAAACTCTGAAAAGCTCTGCCTCAAGAACAGGAGTGAACCAGAGGTAAACAGACTCTTACCAAAGCCATAAACCAGCTTCTACTCAGCAAAGTTCTTGAGTAAATTAAAGTGATTAGCTTATCATATCAGCCTATCTGCCTATCAGAGGGGACAATAAACCCTCTCTGGAAAAAGACAGAATCATCTGGAGCCTCTTCAGTTTTTTAACTGTAATGTCTTACATCCACTCAAAACTACTAGAAACACCAAATACAGAACCACATTATTGATAACCAAGGAAAAAAGTGGGCAAAACAAACAGACCCAAGGATAATCCAGATATTAGAGTTAGTTGAGATGGAGTTGAAAATAAATATGATTAATATGTGTAAGAAAATGAAGAAAACTAAGTATAAAATAGATGAAAAAATAAAGATTCACCAGAGAATTGGAATTTATAGAAAAGAATCAAATAGAATTATAGAATTAAAGAATATATTACCTAAAATTAAAAACTCATTAGATGGGCTTAACAGCAAAAAAATAATAATAAACTGGAAGGTAAATTTGGCATTGTCTAGTTGTACTATTTATTCATTTATTGTCTGTTGTCTCCCAAATCCACTCTTTTTTATCTTGTTTATGAAACTAGGGCTGGACCCTGTAAATATTTTTCCTTTGCCAGTGGCTGCTGTGTTCAGCTTGTCAACACAGAAATGGAGGGACAGTGCAAGGTACAGCAGAGGGAGAAACTTCTTATCCTGATTCTGGTATACTGTTCTTCCTGCTTCTACTGTTGAGCTCCCAGAGGCATGCAGGAAACCTAGTAGTGCTCACCACCCCGCCTGTTTCACTAGACCCAGCCCATTTCTATGAGCCAGCCACAGTCTACCATCACCCAGCAGACCACCAGCACCAGTGTTCTGGCTCACAGGATCCTCAGAGAAGGTCTCCAGCTTCCACTGGGCTGCAGCCACACCCTCTCCAACAAGGAGGTGGGAATCTCAGCTGTGGGGGACACGATAGGGAAACAGAGGAAGGGTCTTCCAAGTTTGTTCCTTCTTGAGTAGTCCCCCTTAGCGCTAGAATAGCTGCTTTCTACAACTGCTAGACTTGCATTCTTTAGAGTTCTCTTTTACTCCTTTAAGTAAATAATTCTTTATATTAACATTTTTCCTATTCAAATTACTGTCATGTTCTCTGTCTCCTAACTGGACTCTGACTGATAAACTAGTAAAGCTGAGAGACCTCAAACTGACATATCCTCTATACCACATGTCCTAGCAAATCTACCCTTCAATATATACACATCAGGAATGCATACATATATTCACTAAGACATGTAAAAGAATGCTCATAGTAGCACTATTCATAATAGCAAAAAACTGAAAATAACTCACATCAATCAATAGAATGGATAAATAAACTGTGGTATGTTCTTACAATGGAATACAGTAAGCATGAACAATAACAACCAAAATACATAGGCAAAGTTCACAAATAAATGCTGCATGAAAGAAGCCAGACATACAAGTACATACTGGTTGACTCTATTTGTATAAAGATCAAAAAGAGGCAAAAATAATGATGGCAGAATGAATCAGCAGTGTTTACTCTTAGGCAAGGTGGTCATAGTGATAGAAGGGGATATGAGTGGGGCTTCTGGAAATGTTCTGTTTCTTGATCCAGTGTGCTAGTTACATGGCTGTGCTCACTTGGAAATTCATCATGCTATACCTTATGACTTGTATACTCTTCTTGATGTATGTTATTTGACAACAATAGTTGTATAAATATATATATTAAATTTATAAACAAATAATACATTTTTAAATCCCTGACACTTACCATAGATACATGGATCTGATAAAGTACTCCTGCCTATGTTCCCACAGTACCGTATGCATACATCTCTAAATCTACACTTTAAATGTAGCCCTATGCTGCAGTTCTGCTTAGTTATCTGCCTTGAGCACTATGTCCAGCTTGAGGGCTAAAGATGAGTGTTTTATAGGTCTCAAGGCGATAAACAGAGATTTGAAAAATGATAGAGCATTCTATTTTAAAATATGTTATAAGCCAAAATATTTGGAAGTGCTAGGAACAGGAGCACCACACATCTGGATGGCATTTTTCAATAGTGTAACACACAGTCCATTTTAGCTCAGTGCATTCTTAACATGTATTTCATGTACACGGGATTGGAACTATTTTGCAAGGACACAATCAAAAGATGTCTTTCTGTAGGATGCACAGTAAAGAGGAAGAGAAGTGACAAGGGTCCATGCAAACAGAACAGTCAATGAAGGACCCAAACAAGGAGTGGGTAGTACCTGCAGTAGCATTAGGTTCACTACTCTGAAGATGCTTGTCCCAAACAGAGTCACCTTCACCTTCCTCAAACCAGAAGTCAGACAGCAGTGTTTTCCAATCTTACTATGATTGCAACATGCTCTCATGTAAATTTATGATCCACCCTTCCTCCTTTATGCAACTTTATTTTAAACTAAAGAGGATTATCATTATTACTTTTGGGGGAAAGAATTTCACAATACCCTTTGAGGGAGCTGAACATACCACAGGGTGTTGCAAAGCAGAAGCCGAAAATCACTGCTTCGGAGGTTCTGTTAACCAATTTATCCCCACAAATTTCTCTAAAACTAAATTTTTTCTGCTATTTTGAAATCTTAATCTAAAGCATATTCTCTAGTCTTGGAAACTAGCAAGTCCCTTAAGGAATATAGAACCTTAAAGGAAACCGGCTCATCTAACAAACATGTATTGTCCGCCTCTACATACCAGGCACTCTTCTAGTTACTAGGATACAGCAGTGAACAAAACCAATTCCATTCTCTCCCGAAGTGCTATTCTCTCTTCCAGTGAAGAGACAAGGCTGACCCATTGTCCCAGTTTGCCTGGCATCATCTTGTTTTAACACTGAATGTCCCACATTCTGGAAAACTCCTGAGTCCTGGGCAAATCAGGGTAGTTGGTCACACTGGCAGAGACAGATACCAAACAAATAAGCAACCAAAATCACCAAATGGTGGTTAAGTGCTACTAAGAAAATAGAGCACTATGAAGATAAGAGAGTGCTGAGGAGAGTGTTACTATTTTGTATAGGAATGTCAGGGAAGGCTTCTCTAATAATGACATTTGGAGAAGAAAGGGGACAAGCCATCCAGATAACTGAAGGAAGAGTTCCAGACAAAGTGAATGAAAATGGTGAACAGCAAATGAAAAGGTCCTAAGGTGAGAGTGTCCATCACTTAGAGTTCAGCACAAGGTTCCATCATTTTGGTGATGATTTTAATCCCATAATTCCAACCCACAATAATTTCCTTTTTATTTATAATGGAACCTGTCTTAATTTATTGATCATCCTCTCTTCTTACATTATATAATGTATGTGAAAAACACTATTTAACTATCCCATGGCACTATTTTTGTTTCAATTATTCCAACATTTAATGATATATTACCTATGTCTATTTGTTTTCATATATCTATCTTTTTTTTTTTTACGCTCAATTTTCTTTTTTTTTTTAATTTTTTTATTTCATCATGTAATGGGGGTACAAATATTGTTAGGGTTACATACATTGCCCTTCCCCCCCCGCCCCCCCGGTGGCCGGGGGGGCGGGGGGTGCCATGCCCCGGGGGGGGGCCGGGGGCCCGGCAATGTAAGGTACCCTAACAATAATTGTACCCCCATTACAACATGGAATAAAAAAAAAAAAAAGCCAACAGCAGATTTTTTTAATATCTTAAATATTATGTCTGAAACAGTATAATTAAATAGAAGATAAATCAGTAGACTAACTGAATACTTTCTTAAAATGATTTTATTTTGTAAAAATGGGCAGTGGCAGGGTGAGTAGAGAGAGCACTGCATCTCCGGTGTCAGGAAGAAGCTCACCTCCTGCACGTGTGAGGCTGGGCAAGCTCCTTAGACTCTCCCTTTGAGCCGTATTTCTTTGTGTATCTGTAAAATGGGAATAATGATAATAATGATGTCATACCAGTGCAAAACTGAAGTTAATGAAGTACTCAGGACGATGCCCGACACAGAGCCCTTCTGCAGGGAATGTTAGTGGTTATTCTGAGGAGCGCCTGTGGATTTATCCCTACAACAGCTCGTAGGCACCTCCCATGTGAATGAATTTTGTGGCCGAGACCTACAGTCTATTAACAATAACCAAGTTTCCTCTGGCTTGGGCCCTACTAAGGGCTAGAAGAGATACAGAGTTAAAGACAAGACAAAGATTCCCCTTATTGCTCTCTTGAGGAACTCAGAATGTAAAAGAGAGAGAACACACACACTTTTTTTTTTTTTTTTTAACTGTAAGGATGACCATAGAGAAACACACAGGGCGGGACCATAGAGAAACACACAGCGGGGAGAGCAGAGTGTCGCAGCAGCCGTGTCACTGCAGTGCGGGCCCCACGTCCCGGAGTGGAGCTTGCAGGCCTGAACGTGCACCAGCCCTTCCCCACAGTGGTTCATACGCAGAGCTATGCTGTGACCTTCTTCAGTCTTCCCCCTCTGGGTTAGCTGCCGTTTCCCATAACAGCCTACATTTCCTTTTAACAAAGCTTATCGTACTGTACTGTAATCTTCATTTTTATCTTATGAATGACTAAACAGATTTGTTCAGTTATCGGGCCATACCCACGCTTGTTCTTGCTTTCTGGTAGGTTTTGAGAATTTACGATGGCATTTTTACATGATTTCTACATCACTTTGGGTACAGTCAAGAGGTAGAAACCCAGACTAGCTACTTGAACAGAGTGAGTTTAATATAGAGATTTGTTAACTAGAAAGGCAAGAAGAGAACACTGCTCTATCTCAGAGGTAACAACCGCAGGAGGCAGCCACCACCCTTACCTAAGGCTCAGGGCAAAAGGCAGAAGCTTGGAAAAGGAGCCCGTGTAGGCGACAGTCAGGCACCTGGAAGGGGCTGTCCAGCTGGTGTTGGTGTTCCTGAGGAGGGTGCGGTACGGCTGTTTCTGCGGGTGTTAGAAAAACTGCAAACTGTGTTCAGCTACTGCGATAGCGCTGTAGGGAGCTGCCCTGCCAGGTGAAGAACCCTGCAGGGGTGACACAGGAACTGCAAATGTACAAAAAGCAATAATGATCAAGAAGGAGCAAGTTCCTTCCTCTTCCTCCAGCCTAGCACTCTCCCACTAGCGCCCCCTAGTGACAGACCTTAACAGCAGAAATTGGATTACAGAGCCTCAGTCCATAGCTTGAAACAGTGTATAAAAGGGTGGATTTGAAGCTGAGAAGCAATAACTGTGTGTTACATTTTTAAAATTAGGACCCATATCCAAATGCCCATCAACAGATTTTTAAAAATTAGGGTCCATAAACACTGGCTATTTCTAAGACATTTTAGGTCTCTTCACCACCTTCTCAGCCTAATTTCCATAGACTTCTCCATATTGCTTTGTGGAGAATCTTTGACACACCTCCCACCATATGCTTGACTTTCCCATCCTTATATTATACTATGGAATAAGCCACGATCTCTTCTTCATTGTTACTTTATGGCAAGTGTTGACTTAATGCCTAATATTCCACATCCAAATGATAAAAGCAAGCAACTACTTACAGAATATGGTTGTAAGCTAAGACATAGCCATCTTGCACAAAGGCTCTGCTTCATGGCCACTTTTAAGATTCTATATCAATAGAATGGTCCAAAGTAAAATGTTTAGAAAACCAGCAAAAACATTTTAATTAGGTTTACAGGATACAAGGAAATCTCTTTGTTGAAGTCTGTGTGTAGTGGAGCCAGGTTTATGCTGTTCCATGGTCCATTCTCTCTGTTAAATTGCCTGCTGGAGCCAATCTTTGCCATGTTGCCTCATAAACTTTCACAGTAAATATCTTACTATTGGACACTGGGGTGGAGAGTGATGGAAGGGAATGTAATTGTTTTAGTTTTAAATTTACTCTTGTCTAAATTTGCCTTTGACATACGGCACAAGGAGAGCCTGTAAGTCACGAAGGCATTCACCCCTCTCGAGGCTGGACTGCGTTTAAACCATTCCAGACAGATGAAGGAAGCGCCCCTTAGGAAAGGGAAGCGGTAATCCCACAACCTCTCTTAGTAACTCATGCCGTGTTTGACAAGTCTTGCCACCAGTGTCTTTGTAGTTAGTCCATGTCTCATCTGCAGCCATTTCCTCCTCCCCCCATCCTCTCTCTGGTTACATCATTAATGGAGATTGGAACCAGCTGCCTCCCCCTTCTGCATAAGAGGCTTTTATAGATATGAAAATGATTATTCCCTTTCTCAACTACTTTGCTGAACAATACTTTCCTCTAGATTTGCCCCATAAATTTTATTTTTCAAGTCCTTTAATTGTCTTTTTGATACTTCTCTGAATCCTTAGTAAGCTTACCACACTGCTATGAAATTGTGGGATTTCAGTTTTCATGAAATCCGAATACATTTCTAAACATATTTGAGATTCGTAGAAGCATTACTCATTCTTATACAATATTTATTATAAAAATCATCATTAAATCACCTCCTAAATCTTCATGGTTTTGCTAACAGAAAGCAAAAACCATCACCCTCACTACTTTCTGCAGAGCTATAAGCTTTCAGAAAATCAGCTTCTCTTTGAGAGATTTTTAATCTACATGGAAAATAAGATAGTGATAATAAAAATACATAAATAGATATTGGTAGAAATGAGGATCAGTTAGAATGAGTATGTATCAGAGGTGAGAGGATTTCCTCATATCATAAAGGGTTTTTTTAATCCTATTTTCTTTTTTAAAAATAAAGAAGAAATTTAAAAATACCTGAAATCACATCATTTTGAGGTATCAGGATATAACATTTTAATGATCATTCTTTTGTGTTTATATTTATTTACCCACCTTTATAATTTACCTTAAATGTGATTATATCATTATTTTTATTGGCCATGTTTTTAAAAACATTTTTCTGCATGTATCCTTATCTTTACCTATTCTTCTTCCTCCTCCAAGTAACTAACAGATTATTCTTCCAGTCCTTTTCCCTGGATGTATAATCATATTCAAGTATGTATTTAAAGGCTTGCCATTGCTTCTTTTAGAGAAAATAA
Organism: Cheirogaleus major; assembly: GCA_963574435.1. Taxonomy (NCBI): domain Eukaryota; kingdom Metazoa; phylum Chordata; class Mammalia; order Primates; family Cheirogaleidae; genus Cheirogaleus; species Cheirogaleus major. The sequence continues at coordinate 43,217 of CAUYPO010064669.1, read as the reverse complement.
TATAGTCTTCTGTGCATCTTGCTTTTTCACTAAACAAGTCTTTATAGAAATTTCTGCTAGGCAACCTATATAGATTTAACTTATTTATTTTCATGGCTACATAATGGTATGGATGTAAAGCTATTAATTCAACTAGTCCCCCGTGTGTATTTGTAGTATTCTTAGTTTCTATATCAGGTTAGCTCTCCAGAATGTGATTCTATTGTCATTACTATTTCAGAACAGTAGTATAGAGGGCATTAACTAGCTATGCCAACAAAATGAAAGTAAATGAATTATGCATCTTATGCAAAAATCTAGAGAATTACAAAGGAAACAAAATAAGTAAGGAATTTAATAAAGATAAAAGCAGAAAATAATGAATTAGCAAATGAAACAAAAATGGAATACTAATAAATAAGTTCAAAATCTGGTTCTTTGGGAAAAATCAATAAAACAGACAAACCACTGACCAAATTAATAAGAAATAAAAGAGGAAGCTCAAATACACAAATTAAAAATAAGTTCAGAAGAGAGAAACCTTTAAAAATAATAAGAGAGTACTTCACACAACTCTCTGCAAATAAATTGGAAATGGATAATTTTATGGTTAATAAAATCTAACAGTACATAATGGAGAGGCTATGTGGACCAATCAAGAGATAAGAAATAGAAAAATCAAACAACATTCTACTATGAGGTCCAAATGGTTTCACATAGGAGTTTACTAAATCTTTAAAAATTAGTTAATCCTAATAGCCTTTAAACTATTTCAAAAAATGCTTTGAAAAGAAATTTTCTATAAAGTAAATTGATCCTCAAACCTGACAAAATTTGCTCCAAATAATAAAACAACAGGTCAATCTTATTGTCTTACTCCATTTGCACTGCTATAACAAAATACCTTAGTTTGAGTAATTAATAGACAGCAGAATTTATTGCTCACAGTTCTGGAGACTGGGAACTCCAAGATCAAGGCACCATAGATTTGGTTTCTGGTGAAGGCCAATTCTTCATAGATGACACTGTCTTACTATCCTCACATGTCAGAAAGGGCAAGCAGGCAACCTTAAGTCCCTTTTATTAATAAAAGGGCACTAATCCCATTCATGAGGCCTCCACCCTCATGACTCAATCACCTCCCAAAGGGCCCACCTCTTAATACTTCACCTTGGGGTTTAGGTTTCATCATTTGAATTTTGGGGATACACTTATATTCAGACTGTAACACTCATTATGGCCATCAATTAAAATATTCTATATAAAATATTAGCAAAAAGAGTCCAACAGCCCATTGATAAAATAATGCATTATGACCAAATGAGTAATTTTCTTACAATGCAAAAGCTCAACATTAGAAAATCAACTAGTATTAATATAATCTACCATTTTAATAGAAATGAGGAGAAAAAATCATATGATCATCTCCATAGATGCAGAAAAAGAATTGGAATGAAGAAGCAAAGCTATGTCTATTTGTAGATGATATGATTTATGTATCTGGACAGCCCTAAAACATCAATGAGAAAACTATTGTAAACAAAAAGAGAATTTAGTAAAGTAGGAATGTGTAAAATTATCATATAAAATTTTTTAAAAAGTTCTACAGGTAAATATGTATTCAGTGCCACCAAACATTCATTTTGTGTTTCTTCGGATTCTAGAAAAACTCATTTTCTAGAAGAGTTCACAGGAAGTGTTGATGGGAACAATATTCACTCAATTCCTATATGTTTACAACATGTATTCTGTGGTCTTTAAAGGTCAGCTTGACTAGATATAAAATACTTAGCTCACATTTTCTATTCTTGAGCAACTTGGATACATTATTCAATTGTCTTCTGACATAAAACGTTGCTGTTGTAAAGTGCAACGTCAATCTGACTTATTTCCCCTTATAAGTGACTTAATTTGTTTGCCTGGATCCCCGCAGCCCTTTTTTTTTTTTTAATTTTAATTTTGTGATAGTTTTACTAGACAATGCTTTGATGTTTGATTGTCTGGTTTAATTTTTTCTAGTTTCAAGTTTTATTTTATTTTAGGGAATTGTATTGAGTTATAGATCTTTTGGTGACTTCTATTGTATGTATGCTGAGGCTTCTTTGCCGCTCTTCAGTATCTATCAGCTTCTCTCATATCCTTTTAATCTTTTTTTCTTTATTTATTTCCATTTGGCTTTTACAACTTTCTTTCTTTTCATCTCCTATTTCTCTTATGGCACAATTATTTGCTCTTATGTTCCTTCTAGTTTGGCTTAATTTCCGACATGCCTTACTATTAGTTCTAATTTTTCTGTTTTGTCTGCTCTCTTTTTCCCAATCATCCCATTTCTGAGATTTGAAAAATTATGACTTATGGGTATGCTGTACTTATATAACTTCTATAAGTCTCTTAAATTATTTTAGCTTGCTTTAAAATATTATATGTTTATATCTGGACATGAATTTCTGGATGCCTTTGTTGTTCATAGTGATATTGTTCTGCTTTTAATTTACTTTTTTGTTTATACTAACTTTATAGGGAATTCAATTATAGTCCCTTTTTTGTTGCTAGTGTTCAAGTGAGATGTTGAATTCCTCAGGAGGATGGACAAGAAGTCGGTATAGTTTGCCTAGTTTCATTAACTCCAGGGCTCTCTTTTGTTATCATGACATGCTTAAAAAACTCTAACCTAGTGTTTTCTGAGATCTGTCTTCTCTACTGTCCCATTTTTCTCCTCTCCCCACTCTGCTCTTGCTGCATCCACTGCTGGGGTATCCATCGCTGCAGTAGCTCATTCATTCTTTAGGATGTTCTGTGGACAGAAATCTCATCCTGCTGACTCAGCCGACTCAGGCTCTTGGTGAAGCTGTAGTTTCCCTCAAGGTCTAGCTGTGACTCTCATTTGAAACTGGGTTTGAATGATCAATCCTCTAGCCCTCTGCTACAGGGTCATTGTGTAGCCCTTTGTAGCCCTACAGGGCCCTGTGTCTGCTTTGACCTGTTCTTATTGCTTTTGGGATCTGGGTGTTTCTCTTGATGTCCCCACCCCCCCATCTCTGTGTTTTAACTCTGGCTGGGGTTAAGGATAGAGGCCTTTCAGAAATAACTTCCTGTCTCTAACTCACTCACTCTATTCTGATCATTTTGGTATTTTTGGTTTTTGTTCTGTTTTGGGGGTTTTTGGTGGGAATATTGCATCTTTTTCTATTCTCAATGCTCCAGATTCTCAAACTTTGAGCTCCACACTTATTTGGTATTTCAAAAGGCCTGGTTCTTGCCATAGAAGGTCTAGTTTTTATACTTTAACTTTCCGTCAATGCTCCTGCTAGGTATTTCATAATAATATTTAGAAATTCATCCATCTCATTTTCTTTATGCTGTATGTCCCTTCCCTCAACAGCAGCACGTATGAAAAGCTGTCATTGTTATTGCCTAACGCTTGGGGAGAGAGGAATGAATACAAAGAAGTGTGTCCATGGAAGTTATAAAAGAAAATTGCCCCAAACCTGATCTGGGACAGTACTTTTGTATGATGTAATTCACAACCCCTTTCCAGGGGGGAAATAGCATTCCTGATAAAATATTTAAGCAATTTCCTGAGGAACTTTAATGGGCTTAAGACTTGTTCTGGGAATCCAGTCACCTAACCACTCAGCTGATGTCGCTCAAGAATTTAATATCCTTTAACAAACCACTCTTTTCTTTTTTCTTTGACTCTAACAATGATAATCTAACCAGAGGCAATTTTGTTCCCCAGGGAACATTTGCCAACATTTGGGGGTGAATTTTGGTTGTCACAACTGGGGGTGATGGTTCTACTGTTACCTAGCGGGCAGAGGCCAGAGATGCTGCTAAACATCCTGAAATGAACAGGACAGCCCCAACAATAAAGAAGTACCAGGTCCAAGCCGGGCCTGGTGGCTCATGCCTGTAATCCTAGCACTCTGGGAGGCTGAAGCCGGAGGATTGTTTGAGCTCAGGAGTATGAGATCAACCTGAGCAAGAGCGAGACCCCGTCTCAATTAAATTATAAAATAATAAAATAAAAAAAAATTACCAGGTCCAAAATGTCAACAGTGCTGAGGTTGAGAGACATTGATCTAGCCATTCTTTTTTCCTGTAAAATACCCTTCTGAATCATTGAATTGGTTTGCTATAGGCTTTTTTCCTTGAAGCAATATTTAGTATAATTTTGATATATTCCCATAACTAATTTGTTTAAAGATTTTTTTGTTTGTCTTTTAGACAGGGGATTGGGGGAAAAATCTCAGTTAATTCCTAAACATATCATCCCACTGTACAGGGTATTTGTCAGGCAGCTGAGACCCGATCTGCTGTACATGTGTGCAGAATTCCCAGGCCAGGCAGGAAGCCTTTGCCTTAAACAAGGATACTGGCGTCAGAGCTGATAATGAACTGGTACTGACCTGATTCACCATGCCAGTGCTGACTGCTGAGGTTAGGCCCAACAGCATGTTGTTTACTACTGTCTCCTAATTCTCTAGTTCCTAATTCAACTTGGCCCACAACCCATGAACTCGTCTCCTGTTTGTTGGAATGCTTAAATTTCTTTTTTATTCTGCTGCATCTGTTTCCACCAGCATTTCTCAGTTGCCTACTACTTCCCCTATCACCAAGGGGAGTTTGCTTTGCTTACATCACATTTCTTTCTGACTAAAAGTTGTACTTGCAGAAACTAGCCTTCTTTCCTTCTTCTGCCACCAGGAAGGGGGAATGGGAGGATCTGCTGGATAGATCGGGCAGGCAGCGGAGGGGAAGTACCAGTGCGCTCCCATCCTGCCCATGGGAGAATGCAGAGCACAGAAAAGGTGGATTGCGGAAAGGAAGAAAGGACAGCCTTCTCTCTGGATTTTGCCAGATACCTAGGAGGGGAGTGTGTGTACCAGAGCTCATTTTTACAAGACAGATGGAGGTATTGGTAGTAATGTATGTGTTTGCAACATGGAGAAGGCAAGGAGAAAAAGAAAATTCTACAGGATTGTGTGAAAGATATTTGGTTGGCTTTCCCCCAACCCCCGTATTTTCATGTGAAGGAGGAAATGTTTTTTAAAGACACAATTCACTTAGTGGATACCCTTACTGCCTGAAAACACAATATAGTTGAATTTCTTAAAAAAATAAAATAAAATAAAAAATAAAGTAAAACAACAGCCAAACATTCATATATTCAAGGTTATAGGAAGTTGATGTGGACTGAGAAAGAACATATTTTAAGAATATTTTTCTTTAAAATGATGGCTTATATCTATCTTTGCTTCACTTGAGGAAAATTGAGAACATTAGCGAGAGTATGATATTCTGAAAATATACATTCCATTAGATATCTTCTTCTACAATATTTTTAACAGAAAATTTTAGGCAGATTTCTAGGTATGTGGGATCTGTATATCTTATAGTTTTATTTTTTTTTAGTAATACAGACTGCTAATTATTTTCCAAGCACTCCCAAAGCAGTAAGTGTGTAAATCCCAGCCAAAATGGCATGTAATCATCTAAAAATTCTCCTGCGTCCCAGCCAGCGGGCTCCCCTTCAAGTCGCCTCTGATGCTCGTGCTTGCTTTTGGACTTACTTCCCTACACGTTTCTTTTCTTTTTTTTTTTCTGGAAACAAAAACCTTGGAATTTCTGTCCAATTTAGGCTACATTCTTAAATCTTACTCACTTATCTGTTAGGAATTTTGTTTTTAAGTTAGTAGCCCCAGTCTAAACTTCCAAGTCAATTCTGAAGGTGTTATTATGTATGATGACAGTGACATAGATTTCAAGGAGTTCATGCTCCTATCATGTTCCTTAAAGTGGAATGTGTTTTTACAAAAGGGAAATTAGAATATTTGAGTCCATGCATGCAAGCAATGATAGTCACTTGATGAAGATGGAAGAATCGCTATTTATCTCCTCTGAAATGTGGTATGATACCTGGCACTAAGGATACAAGGATGAATAAGAGAGCAGAATCCCTGCTCCCCGGAGATTCCAGCCTGGTGAGTAAGATTTTATGAGAGAGTGTGCTATTATAAGGTAGTGTGAAATGTGGTCTGATAGGGAAGTAGAGGGGTTGGTGGGCTTTAACTTGGGGGCACTGAGACTCTTTCCTGAGAGAAGAGGCATTTAAGCTGGAAAGTAAGTGACTGCCCTTTCAGCTTCTCCATCAGTGAAAGTGAGGGAAGCGATGTGCCTAAGGGTCTGTGGTTCAAAGCAGGACTTGGCCTAAAATCAGCAGATGTGTCTGTGCTTTTTGCCTGTGGGTGTACACCTAAATTTTAATATGGGCTTGTCTTTTCTGGGAACTAAAAATGAACAAAGCTCCAATATGTCAAAACACCCGTGGAAAAGTGGGTAAGTGGTTTACCCTTCTTGAACGTTACACTCCACCCTGTGCCGTGTGCGTGTGGGGCCAGATCTTAGGCTTCCTTCCTTTAGCTCGGCAGCAGGCTAAAGAGATCTGCCTTCCTTCAACTCTCCTTTGAAGTAGGGGTGAGAGTTAAGTAAAATGGCTTTTTTAAAGTGTCTAAAGTTAACGACTAGAGAATTCCATTTAGTCTTGGCTTTGAGGAAAAGAAGTAGAGCAGCCGTGATACCATTCCCAGTAGGAGATTCATGTATTTATATTAAGAAACGCTTTCAGAAGTAAGCCCTTGGGAGACTTGGGCACGGCTCTCCCCAGGTGATGGTCTTCAGCCCTGGCTGCACTTGACAAGTATTCGAAACTGTAGGTGCTCCCGGTCCACACAAGCCTTATTCGCTCACAAATTCTAGGCATGAGGTCCTGGTATTGGTATATTAAAAAGCTCTCCTGGTTATTTTGATGGGGAGTTAAGATTCAGATACACTGTACCAGAGAGTAGTATGCCAGGAAAATAGATTTTCAGTTCACTTAGTTGCTCAGCCTCCCAAGAGGCATTTGGGACTGTGTTGGCATTTTTAGCAGCTACTTATATCTGTTGGTCAGTCAAGCAGGGGGCAGCATCTGCAGACAGTAGGCAGGACCACGTGGTTATAAAAACTCTGTGAGAATGACCAAGGAGGGCCTCCTCAATGGGCCCACTGGGTTCTATCCTGTCTCCGCTCCCCCCAGTAACATGGTGTATTCATGGAGATTTGGAAGCTTGGCCATGCTTCCGTGTGATCTTCACTATCCATGTATTCATGTGCAGTAAGCTTTCTCTTTTACATACGTTAAAGGAAGCTTTGTCCATCAGCACATTTTTGTCAATTGCTTACTGCCAGCCTTGTGATAATCCTGCAATTATACTTTACTCTTACAGAGAGAGCAAATATTTGAACCATTAGAACTGTGGCAGAATGAAATTGTCTTCCCTCCAACCATTATTTTACTTCTACTCCCCATCCCTGGAAGAGATGGGATCTTTGCCGAGAGTGAAAAATCAATTCTGCTAACACAATAATGTATTAATATTTTATTTTGAGAGGCAGCTAACAATAGCAAGAGGAAGACATGATTGTCCTTGAAAATTCTCCACCCTGAAGAATCTGACTTCATTTCTCATGAGGGATTACACCTGCATGCCTCCTGACAATGTGAGCATGAATACAGAAGATTTTATGAAAGCAGCAGTGATTTGTTAACCAAATGTTTGCAATAATTACTTCCTTTTTTATTAACATAAGTCTTAAAAACAACTTGTAATCTTTAAAAAGTAACTTTAGCAATATATACTCATTGAGGAAAAATCAGAAAATACAAACAATTAAATATAAGAAAATAAAAAACTATTATAACCTAGAAAAAGAATGGCTAACATTCCTCTGTGGGCTTCTAGGAGTGCCTCTGTAAGTGTGAATTTACACACACACCCCTCCATGGCCTTCTGTACCAGGCCTTGCCCTACTGGGGATCAGCTCTGTTCCTTCTCTGTCCTCTGGGCAAAGGATGGGGCTGGAGTGACCACCGCAGACAGTGCTTGCTGTTTTCCCCCATTACCCTGTCATCTGGCTCTCATCAAGGTTTGACCAGTGGGAAGCCTTGGTGAGAGACTGGAGGGCTAGAGGAAGGGAGAGACCAGGGTATTTCAATTTGAGGGACATCTCTAGCTTCCCTATGACAGGACCATCCTCATTTCCAACAGCTGACTCAGCCTTTGGGCTCCAATGTCACCAACTTTCCCTTTGTCCCTCCAGCCTTTTCACTCTTACTAATTTCTCATCTCATCTTCCTCTGATTTCTGAACTTTTCGTCTCCTGCATATCCAATTTTCTGATTTAAATTCTTTCTATTTAAATGCTAGCATGGGTCCTGTGTTTCTGGCTGGACTTTGATTGATGCAGGTGCATAGTGATATACAAAGAAAGTTTTTGTTATTTTTTTATTATTATTTTTAGAGATGGAGTCTCACTGTGTTGCCTAAGCTTGAGTGAAGTAGCTGTACACAAGCATAATCATAGCTCACTGCAGCCTCCAACTCCTGGGTTCAAGTGATCCTCCTGCTTCAGCCTTTGGAGTAGCTGGGACTATAGGCACATGCTACCGTGCCTAGCAAAAGAAAATTTTATATTTACTTAGGAGATATAAAAACTGAATGTTGCATTTTTTCACAACTAGCTCTATCTGATTGAAATTGATTAAAGTCTATGAACTTTGACACTTACTGGAACTAACTGAAGCTCTAATCAATGAACTGTGGGGATTTTACACAGACCAATGGAGTCATTCCATCATATCCAGAGGGGTAGCTTAACTACCATGAACCCCCACTGGTTAGCAATCTTAATTGAGATTCAAGCTGTGGAGAAAATAAAGACAGAAGAGGTAAATAAAAAATATATAATAGTGATGTCTTCAGTGGCCTTTTCATCATCTATATCCCCCTCCTCTCTTTTGTTCAGGTGTCCAACCCTGCACGACTCATCCCACATGTCTCAGAGTAAGCTGATCCAACCTAAAGTCCAGGGGCTGGCCGGCCTATAGGTAAGCCTAGCCCCCTTGCCAGGGATTGGTTCAGGAATTGTCATATGACCCATTCTGTGCCAATAAACATTAAGGAGTGGTTTGCTAGAGATTATGAGAAAATTGCATCCTTCATTTTCTGGGAGAGTTTTGTCATCTTCCTCTCGATGTTGTTGACAGCCAATTTGTGGCTCAGAAGTGCTACAGTCATTTCATTTTACTTTTCTTTTCTCTCTTTCTTTCTTTCTTTCTTTCTTTCTTTCTTTCTTTCTTTCTTTCTTTCTTTCTTTCTTTCTTTCTTTCTTTCTTTCTTTCACGGGATCTCTCAGTTTCCCTGTGTTGCCAGGGCTGCTAGTATGCAATGGCATCATCATAGCTCACTAAAACCTCAAACTCCTGGGCTCAAGTGATCCTCCTACCTCAGCCTCCCAAGTAGCTGGGACTATAGGCCTATGTCACTAAGCCTGGCTAAGTTTTGTATTTTTTGTAGAGATGGGGTCTCGCTATGTTTCTCAGGCTGGTTTCCAACTCCTGGCCTCAAAGGATCCTCCCGCCTCGGCTTCCCAAAGTTCTGGGATTACAAGCATAAGCCACCACTCCTTGCCAACTGCAGTCATTTCATATCACGCATAAGAAGGAAGCCACACACACCAGGGGTAAAAACAGCAGAGAACTGGAGCCAGAGCCACAGATTATATCAACTCTGAAACCTGCTCAATCCTCTAGACTTCCAGCCAGGGAAATTCCTTATATTTGGTGGCAGGTTGAGTTGGGTTTTCTGTTACCTCTAGCACAAACCACCCTAATTTGTACAGCAAATTAGCACAATAAGTACTGTAAGTGTTCTGAGTCTAATGGTTTTTTTAAAAAAAAAAAAAAAAAAGGAAGAAAAGAAAAAGGAAGAAGGAAAAAACACCTAAGTGATTGTATGGCAACCAATTTCAAAAGATTATTTTTACATCTGACCAATCACCTGACAAAACAGCTAGAGACACATTGATTATTTTGGAAAGAAATTTTTTTTTAAAGGTAGTTCTGATGTAAATATTTATTGATATTTTTACAATAACAAGATGAAAGTGAAATAGCTATGATATATATTGGAATTTCACTGGTTTATCAATGAGATGAGAGACTTATTTGCTGAATTAGAAACTGTTAATAGTTTTAGAATACTGGAAAAATATTTCCTCAAATTTTTGTTCTCTTCCTGATATAATGGCTACAATATATTACAACATGCTTTTAAATGTGAGGTGCATTAATATTTTCTCCATCACTTTGTTAAGTCTAGACCACAAGTCACATAGCCTGAGGGTCAAAACTGGCTGCCATCTCTTTTTGTAAATAAAGTTTTATTGAAACATAGCTATGCTGTTCATTTACTTATTATTTATAGCTGCTTTTTCACTACGACAGTAACAGTGAGTAGTTATGATGGAGACTATGGCCTGCAAAACCTAAAATATTTACTATCTGACCTCTATAGATGTTTGACAACCCTTGGTCTAGATGATCAACAAAAAACAGTACATCAAGTCCTGATCTGTAGGATTTGCTGGTTTCTGTGGTGTAAATACAATCGATATAGCTGATTTCAAGCTCCCAACATGGTGTCTCTGAATTCGAAGCTAGAAAAAGATGTACACTATTTTATAGTATTTCTACCATATAAATAGAATGCATATAAATAACCCCAAGAGTATAGATAATAGTAAATTGTAATAAAATATTAGGAAGTGATGAGTTTTGAATATTTATAGTCATTATTTTTAAAATGTAATATAATTGAGTTGTAAGTTTATATAATCTAATTTTTAATTATGGCTGTGTTTAACAACCGACTTGCAAAATTCCTGAAAATTTAACAATCAGATCTTACAAGCTGATGTGATCTTACATCTGGTATGATCTTACAGCTCCAGCACAGCACTCTTTATGCTACATATCGTAGTGAATGGAGTAGACTCTGCTGGCTGCGTTTCTGCATCCACTCCCCACTCCAGTTGGATATCTTGAAGGCTGTAGGAGGTTGACTGTCCTATAGCACAGAGATATACAGATAGTACTTGCTCAATGAATGATGGCGGAACAGCTCCAGTGATTCTGGTGCATAGAACACTTGCCCATGTGTCTGAGGGATTCTGTAAGCTGGCACTTACCTTCTGATTTATTGCACATGTTACTTTGGCCATTACAATTTCATGTAAGCCTAAGCACCAGATACTCTCTCACAAGTAGCAATTGTAATGACTGCACTTATTTTTCCTCAAAAAGTGAGGAAAAATGGCTGAATTCATTTGTGATCCATTCATGATTACAAACAAGTTAAGTGCATGTAGAAGAAAATCTAGGTCCCAATGATCCAACATCCAGATTTTTCACGTCTTGAATTGTCTTCAAGAGAACCTCTACATAGGATGTGCAGATGGATGCTTTAAGAATCAACATATCCATTCCACAATGTCTATATGCTTCAAAACAACAGGTTGTATGCCATCAAAGCATACAATATTATCTGTCAATTTAAAAAAAAATTTAGAAAAAGAATCAACCTATCAAAAGGAGAATTGGTGAACAATTTCTAAGATAAATTTATGTAACTACACGGGTCATTCACAGTGTTTAGCATACTGAGTGTAGGATTCCTAGCTGAGCAGAAAGCATCTTCCAAAGCATACCACCTCTCAACCAGGCCAGTGCTCTCAGATTGGGAGTCTGAGGCAAGTCCTCCCTCGCTCGTGTCTTTCCCACCCTCTACCTCCAGGTTGGGCTCTGGAGGAATCTCTGAACATTGAAGTGGAACTGAGTTGCCGTGGAACCCATGGGTTCCTCAAATTTCTTCATACACGGGGAGGGAGACCTACTAAGCTGATATCTCTGTGGGTACTGCCGGAAGAATCTGTACCCCAGGTGACTCTCATGAGCTGTCAGATCGGAAGCCGCTGCGGTCTTGTTTCTTTATAGACAGGAAACCAAGATTCAATAATCTTAGTGACTTAATGGAGGCTACCTCTCTAGTTAGCAGAAGGCAGCAGGCACACCTCCTGACTCCCAGATTAGTGTCCTTCCACTGTCACCTGCCAGGAGCCTCTCCCTGCCTTGTCCCTTCCTTTGAGGACTGGCTGACACTGGTTAAATCTGGGACTTTGCAGAAAAGAATGTTACATTTCTTTTCAATTCCAGCTTTGTCTTTTTAAAAGGCAGTCACTTTAACATCGGCCTTTCAATTTTCCAAACGCTATTATTTTACTATTTCATGTCTACGATTTAATACTTTTCTACACAAAAGTTTAATATAAATATTCCTTTGCTGCTTTCTGAATAAATATACACTCTTTAGCTGTCTATGAGCCATGATGTCCAACATGAGTTCCAGAGATTTGTTTATGATTTAAGACAAGAATATTATTGTGAACTTATATAGGTAGGTTGCTGCCACCGGAGAGAGATCATCCCAGTATTTCTCAACTGCATTAGAATCATGGTGTGAGGGTGGGAGGGGTGCTTGTTAAATTTCAGATTCCTGGGCCCTGGCCCAGGCTCACTCAATCAGAACCTGTGGTATGTAGGACATGTGAACTTTTAGCAAGTTTCTTTGATTAAAAAAACATGGTGACCTTCTGTGTGACATTGAGCAAGGTCTTCTTTGGATCTCATTGGTAAAGTGATGGGCTTCAGTCCTGTGATTTCATGAAACACATTAAGACTGGTTTTCTTCTTGTAGTGCAGGAGACTAATGTGAAGGAGGCATGAGCAATAATTTTGCCTTTAACTCTGCTGTTTGTTTAAAAATACATGCACACAGCCCTTTGCGCTACAAGCATTCTAACACATGCTGTTCTCTTGCCATGCTTTTTTGGCAATGGCAGGCATTCGTGGCAGGACTACTGTTTATACACAGCCTCTTGGGCGTCAAATGGAGCATCATTGAATCCAGATATGTTCTGGATGAGCGCGTTTACCCTGCACTTGCTGCATTAGCTGGGGGAATAGCAGGGAGGCCCCGTCGGCTGAGTTAAAGATGGAGTGTGCTACCTGGTGGGTGCTGTGAAGGTTGCTCTCAAAGTAGTCACATTGGATTGCTCATCTCCTTGTGGGTGGCCTGCTTCACTTGAGGACACCAGGTATAGATTTTTACAAAAGGCTTCTGCTGCCAAAGATGAGTCAGATTGGTGACATGGGAAATAAACAACACCAAGACTCTCACCCAGCTTGTGTTTACTGACCCATTTCCACTCTTTTTTTTTCCTACAGGAACTCCACAAAATGCTTGGTGGCCAAGAGTTTGGTGGTTTCTATAAATACTTTAAGATCAGAAAGAGTAGAAAGCAATCCATAAATTAATGTCATGGTGGCTGAAAAACAAGAATTGGACTACACAAGGACACAACGTTACGTTCCCATTGTAACATTTCTGAATAGATAAATTTGCCTTTTTAATGTCTTTTGTAGTAGGATGTGGGTCATCTTGCCAAACTATCCTTCACAAGGTACTTAATTTTTATGTTTCACTACTTGCTTAGGACTGTACAATCTATTCTCCTTCTCCTGCTGTTTCCTGGATGTGTTAGCAAAACACCTTAACTCAAACGTGACAAAACCTCTTTGTCTGCCTGTCAATGGGAAATCAGTTGCAACAAGGAAAGCATGTGGTGGAGGAAGGCAGGAAAGAACTTGGAGTCCTAGGTTGCTCTTAAATTACTGCCCAGCTTGCACTCAAACTTTCCCAGACACAGCCCATGAAAGGACGTGGTTGTGTGTCTTTGCTGATGAGCGTTGCCCAACAGTCTCCACACACCGAGGCGGCCTCCGCACAGAGGGAAGTCAAGTCCAGCTGCGGTGGGAACCAGGCCACTGCCCCTCTCTGCTCCCTTTAATACTTCTCAAGTCCCTTTTCACTGAGAGTCTGAGACCTCAAGATTAAGTAAGATGGAATGAATTCTGAGATCCTAAAGAAAAAGAACTTTCCAAGTAGTGTTAAAATTAGAAATGACTTCTAAACAATAATCTCTAAAACAAACTAGGTGCTTTAGTTCCCAAGGGCCGCCATCAAAAAATACCACAGACTGGAAGGCTGAAACAACATTTATTTTCTCACAGTTTGGAGGCTAGAAGTTAAACATCAAGGTGTCAGGTTTGATTTCTCCTGAGGCCTCTCTCCTTGCCTTCAGACAGCCACCCTCTCACTGTGTCTTCACGTGGTCTTTCCTCGGTGTACCCACCTGTGGTGTCTTTGTGTGTGTGTGTGTGTCCTAATCTCCTCCTCTTATAAGGACACCAGTCAGACCCATTATAGCCCACCCTATTACACCCCTTTTTAACTTAATCACCTTTTTAAGGGTCCTATTTCCATATACCTTCACATTCTGAGGTAGTTGGGGTTAGGGCTTCAACATAAGAATCTTGGGGGACCCAAGTCAGCCCATAACACTAAGTAACACTAACCCAGGTTACTAGAAGTCCACCAAAAAGATTAGCCCAGGAATTACTGTAATATTTTAATAATAGTCGTGAATTGTTTTTTGGTTTTGCTAATGAGCCAAAGCTACAGGATTACCCGTAATAAGCCTGTTTAAAAAAAAAATGTTTTACTCTAGTCTTGTGGGCTGGGCTGTATCTGTTGACAAATATCAACCCAACCACCTTTTTTCAGTTTTTTTTTTCCTTTTTCCAGCTGTCTTAAACAGAGCAACTGCTGAGTGACTCCTTGAATCCAGTAAGCGTCCTTTCACCTCAACTCAGCCTTCCTTTCCTGCGATCACATCTTTGACCTCATGATTTCACGTCCAAAACCTTGACTCCTAGCATCCATCAGTCTACTTGAGGCATCCCATTTGGCAATTCTTTGACCCCATGGAGACCTTTAGCTCATTGGCCTGACCACTGTCTCATTGTTAACCACCCCCATCCCCACTGTGTCCTCTCTTCCTGTCTCACCCAACTTCGATGGTCAGGTCCATCACTGTAATCATCTTGACCTTGTTGGGGCCCTTCCCTCTCTCTCTCCCTCTCTTCCTCCAGGGTTGGCAGAGTTACAATCTAGGGAAAACCAAGCGTCTACTGTCTACTTCCTTCATGCCTTCCCCCTCATCAGCTATAGGGAAACACAACTCTTTTGACTGTTCTCACTTTAGAGTCATAGTATGTGGCAGACATACTCGTCCAAACACCCTGCGTCAAAGATGCCCGTGTCCCGATCCTTCGAACCTATGAATGTGAGACTTTGCAGATGTGATTATCCTGGATTATGTGGTAAACTCAATGTAATCACAGAGCCTTGATAAGAGGGAGGTAGGAGGTTCAGATTCAGGCTTTGAAGAAGAAGAAAGGGATGATGATCAAGGAATGTAGGTGGCCTCTAGAAGCTGGGAAAGCATTTCCTTGATTTTCTTTATAGTTTTACCACCTGTGCAAAATGTGATGTTGTATCAAATTCACCTGAGACATCCCAATTTAAGCCTGTTGTTCTCAAATAATTATTAGAAGTGCTCCTTTTCATTGTTAAATATCATCTTATTTTGGGTGATCTAAATTATATGGATACAGAACCTAGGCATGGATCCCTACACAGCATGTTATTTAGTTTTGAAACTGACTGGCAAAGTAGAAACCCAGTTTTGTAAGAAAAGGGCGTTATTGAGATAGTTAGACGAAGGCTCCCAGAAAGCCTCTGGGTTACGATTTGGCTTCAGAGTGCCTGAAAGTTTATGAGTTTCTTTTGGAAAAGTCAGCGGGCAAAATAGTGAATTAGTCTTGAGAAACGTGGCGCTCACCGCACATAGTCTAGGCATTTGTCCGGCCACACTGTGGGACAGGTTTTTAATCATATCTTTAAATCTTCTTTTGAACTAATGTTTAATATTTATTGAGGAATAATATGCATACCATAAAAGGCATAGGTCTTAAATGTACAACTTAAGAAATTTTAACATTCAACATACTGATGTGTCCACTACCTAGATCAAGGTAGAGAACCGTTCTAGCCCCCCAAACTCCCTCATATCTCCTCCCACTCAATAAACCTTTCCACAGATAATTACTCTTCTGATCTTATCAGTAGCGGTTCACTTTACCTGTTCTTGAAATTCAGATGAATGAAATCAATATGCACTTTCTGTCTAGCATCTGTTGCTCATGGATTATGTCTGTGAGAGTCATCTAATTTGCCAAATGTATCATCAGTTCATTCTTTTTCTTGCTGTGCAGTAATCCATTGTATGATTACACCATAATGTATTGATCCATTCTACTGTTGATGGACTTTTGTTTTTAGTGTTTCCCAGTTGTTTACTCTTATAAATGAATCGAGAACATTCAATTACAGTATCACGAGCAAATGTATAAAAATTTCAGTGGCTTTATAGCTTCATTTCCACTTTGTATTATCATTTTTAAAATTTCAACCATTCTGGTAGCTGTGAGACCATTAGTTTTTAACAGTGAAATTTCAAAAAGTTCAGGTAAATTAAAATGAAATTCACAAAAGCAATGCTTTACAATTAAATGAACGCATCAAATGTTATCATTAGTCTTATTTTCAATTATTTTAAAATTCTACCATTTCAGAAATTTTGATAAAAATGTTAATGAGAATTTAATGAGAATTATAAAGACATATGATTTGAAGGAAAAATGAGTTGGTTTAGTTTTATTTATAACTTATTCTCATTTATAGGGTTGTGTAAGTGCTATGGACTGAATTGTGTTCACACAAAATTAATATGTTGAAGCCCTACCCCACCATGTGATGGTATTTGGAGATGGGGCCTTTGGGACATAATTAGGTTTAGGTGAAGTCATAGGGTGGGGGCTTCATGATGGGATTAGTGTCCTTATAAGAAGAGACACCAGAGAGCTTCACTCACTCTCTCTCCCATCTGAGGACACAATGAGAAAGGAGGCAGTTGTCTACAAGCCTGAAAAGTAGTCCTTACCAAGAACTGAATCTGCAATACTTTGATCTCGAACTCCCCAGCCTCCAGAACTGTGGGAAATAAATATCTGTGGTTAAAGCCACCCAATCTATGTACTTTTTTATAGAAGCCTGAGAAGACTAGTACAGTTAGAAACTAATATTCTACCAACATGAATTCATATAAGATGCTCCATAGAGAAATATATTTAGAATTATTTCTCATTTAACTGGTATGAGTCTCTCCAAATGACACATTCTTTAGAGAAGTTTGAAGAAGCACAGAGTTTTCCAATTTCTTGATTACACTGACATCTATTTGATCACAGACAAAAGGGTGACTCCGTAGTATTTGAAAGTAGGACAAGTGGAGGTAACATTACCGAGACTGATCTTTAGAACAAGGAGTGGGTCTCAGGGAAAGAAATGTAAATGAGAGTTGACTGTTGAAGAAGAAATACTAAAGGTTTTAGAAAAGAAAAAGTTGGAGAAGAATTGGGAGTTGAATATTATTATTGTCTTGCAGAAAAATAATTTGGAAAAGTCTTGAGAATAAACTCGAGAAAGTTCAAAAGGCTGTGAGTTTAATGAAAAGAGACTATTTCTGTGTGATCAAATTACACTTGTTACTATTTCAGTGAAAATTCTGAAATGGAAAAAGAGGAAAGCAATCCTATTTGAGACATCAAGTGTTGGAGGCTGAATTGATCTCAAGAGGAATAACTATAGAAAATCATTCTGAAAAAGAATTTATTTTTTCAGTCATTAGGTTACTGGGAGAGAGGGCCATTCCTTTGACTAGGAATAGAACCAGGGGTAAATATAGAGAAAAGATACAGGAAATAATTATATTTATTTAAGTCAAGATAATTATATTTAATTAATTGACTCAACACACATTTGTAATCTATCATATGCTAAGCATTGTGCTAGGTAATAGAGTATAAAGATGATTAATTCATGTGCTTTAAGTTACTTGCCTATATACATTGCATTCCCCAACAAAACCTGCATTTGTCCTTAGAATTAGACATACCCAGGCATATTTGAAATGCTTGTGAAGAGAGCTGATCAGGCATAGATTTGCATGAGTCATCAAATTGCTGAGGTTAACATTGATTGATTCTCAAGGGTACTGCTTCATGTGTTCAAATAAATAAAACATACATAAAGTATCCTAGTGCATTGACTACTTATATCTCTCTATATTGATATAAGTCATGAAGGAGCAGAGAATTTTCTTTATATTGGTGAATTATCAGAGAGGATGTTATTAGCATGTTGCTGGTGCTAGACACGGTTATGTTAAGGATCCCCAATTATTCCATCACCGGTTTTTATAT
Source organism: Cheirogaleus major (assembly GCA_963574435.1). Classification (NCBI taxonomy): domain Eukaryota; kingdom Metazoa; phylum Chordata; class Mammalia; order Primates; family Cheirogaleidae; genus Cheirogaleus; species Cheirogaleus major. The sequence continues at coordinate 25,072 of CAUYPO010064669.1, read as the reverse complement.
CTATATTCATTGGAGAAATGTAGTTACCTATTTATAATAATTCATTAAACTAATCCTCACTAAGTTCCCGCTCTTTTCTGGTTACTGTGTTGAGTGTCAGGGTACAAAGATCCATGAGAGATGCCATTTCTGGAGGAGACTGTAGTCTAGTGGTAGTGGCAGCCATATGGGCAGATAATTACCGTATGATATGACAGGTCCTTTGTAGAAATAAAGTACAAGTGGAACTGCAAAGGAGGGAGTGACCAGTTTTCAGAATATCAGAAAAGGATTTATGGAGGAGGAGGTATTTTTGTTTTAAATGAAAGCAATCTAGACAGGTAATGGAACCACAGAGTTAGAAAGAGAATGATACATCCAAAGAGCCCCGTGGCATGGGTTTCTAGGGATAGAGGAGGAGGCTGTTTTGAAAACTGTTGTCAAAGATAATTGGACTGAGGTTAACACATCCAGATGGGCAGGTAGAATATAGTACTTGATTTTTATTTTTTAGTATCTTTGCTAAAGATGAGCAAAATCTATACTCAGAGCTATCAAATAATGAACATTTTTCAAGTGTCTAACCAACTATAGGAATTACTGAAATTTTGATGCGAATTTTGGAAAATGGTTATATTTAGTGACTTATTTTTACCTTTCTAGTGACCTTATTTGATTCTTACATGCTAGATACATAAATAAACTTAGGGGAAGAACATGAATTATGTTATGGACACATGCCTCACAGAGGCAAAATTGCATCCATATTTCAATTCAAAATAGGAGAAGGTATACTTTTAAATCTGCTGTTTGGTTACATTAAATTTAATAAGTGTTCATCAATTCCCACTGATGTATAAGATACATTCTACACAAACTCACAGATATAGTCTCAGTTTAGTTGGAATATAAAGTCAGGACTAAGTGTTTTGTGTCTAAGAAAAGAAGACCAATAATGAAAACATAAAGTTCTCATTAGGCCACAAGGGATAAGTAATCTAAGATGGGTTGGTGTTGGTTATGAATTAACTGCCAATGACTCAATATTTTTGTTTTGTTTAATCTGAGAATGTCTTAATTTCTCCTTCATTTCTGAAGAATAGTTTTGTTGCATATAACTTCTCAGTTGACAGATTATTTTTTTCTTTCAGCATTTGAATATATCATCCCACTGCCTTCTGGCCTCAATGATTTTTGATTAGAAATCAGCTGTCAATCTTATTGAGAATCTCTTGTATAAAATGGTCACTTTTCTCTTGCTGCTTTCAACATTCTCTTTTTGTCTTTGTCTTCTGACAGTTTGAGTATTATTGGAAGAACAACTTTAGACAAATTTAAAAGAATTTAATTGAACAAAGAATGATTTGTGAACCAGGCAGCTGATCAGAACCAGAAGAGGTTCAGAGAGCTCTGCTTTGCCCTGTATGCAGGAAGTATTTATAGATAGGAAAGAGAAGTACAGAAACAGCTTGATTAGTTAGAGCTTGGCATTTGACTCATATGAACATGGTCTGATCAGCTGGTGGTCTTTGATTGGCTAAAGCTTGGCTGCTGTTATTGGCTGAGACTCAGATAGTTGTTGTTACAAAAAATATACTCCTAAGTTAGGGTTTCAGTTTGTTTAAGTACTAAGTTAGGATGTGGTTTATTATGTAGGGCCTCATGGTATGGAGGCAGCCTCAGGCAAAATTTAGTTTAATTTGACAGTGTTATGTGTCTAGGTGTGGCTCTTTTTGAGTTTATTTTACTTGGGAGTTGTTAAGCTTCTTGGCTGTGAAGATTAATAGTTTTCATCCAATTTGAGAAGTTTCAACCACTATTTCTTCAAAGATTCTTTGTGCCTCTTTCTCCTCCGGGCATCCATTATGCATATATTATTAGCACATATGATGGTGCCCCACAGATCTCTGAGGCTCTGTACATTTTTCTTTATCCTTTTTCTTTTATGTTCTTCAGACTGCATAATCTTAATTATCCTGTTATTAGTTCTTTCTTCTGCCGATTCAAATGTGCTACTGAGCCCTTCTAGTGAATTTTTAATTTTAGTTATCATTTTATTATATTTACTGTTATATTGCTGTAAGTTTGAACATAATCTAATAGAAGTTTAGCACCCAAAAAACGTACAATTGCTACTGGATAGGGTGACTTTCAGAATTCACAGATCCAGACTCCTCCTCCCGGGAAATCATATGGGGACTACCATGCTTAGCTGCAGTGGTAGGGCTGCTCCCTAGTCAATTTCCATGCAGCTGACAATAGATTGGTCCTCAATACCAGGAAAGCAACAGAATTTGTTTACTTGTAGGCTTATTACAAATAGCTATGGGACAAAAAGGAAAAAATAAGTGAAAACTTTGCCCTCACCAAAGTCTAAGGGGCTTCTCCCCTGTTCCTGGAACTACCTCTTCTCAGCTAGCTGACAGAGGGGTATCCACTGCCATCAAGGAAAGTCCCAATGTGCAGGTGTGACCTGAATACTCTTGCCTCAATAAATTAATCACCGCAGAACATAATGGTCTAAAATCAGCCTAGGCTGTTGCCTGTGAAGCAGCACAAGGGTAACATTAACAGCATGTTCCTACTTGAAAGTCATTAGGTTTTGTCCAGTTTCCTTTGGGTCTTCTAATTTGATTTGAAGGAGCCTAGACACATGATTTTCCCAGGTTGTTTGGTTTCAGCTTCTCATCTTGTCTAAGAATTTCTGCTCAAACAAGAATATAATTTCTTCACACAAACAAGGGACAATTTTTAGGCAGAGTACACACTAAGTTCCAAAGGAAAAAAGAAACATTTTTCTCTGCCCAACTGGCTGCCCAACAAAAAAGCAACAGTGACTGCAGAGACTCCATCCAGTTTATATCTGAACAATGAGCTGAGAGTTTCTCATTCGTAACGCCAGCGTAAGGGTTTATGGGGCTTCAGAGTTGTCCCAAAGATGATGGATTAATATTTGTTTTTTTATTTTTGTAGCTAAGGGTGCCCATTTACTCATAATCAAGAACAAAGAAATAGCAAGTCTAGAAGAGAACTGAAGTTACTATATCTTGCAAGATGGAATATTTTTGCAGGTTTTAAATGTCAGTTTTCAGTTTCAGTTTCTTTACAGCTTCCACCTATAAGAATTTCAAAATTCTTAAGGATCTTATTTTAAAGAGGTCATCCTGTTGCAAATGCACTATTTTCAAAAAGTCAATCTAAACACACACACAAACACAAGAAGCAGGGTGACCCTTGGTTGAAAATAAAATATTGAGTTTGGGTTCTCCAAAGTCACAAAGACAAATATTTGTGAAACAGTGACTTAATGGGGGAAAGGATATTGCCATCTTTCCTATTTCTGTTTGGAGGAAATTCAGCATCCCCACAATCGTAAATTCCAGGTCGAGTGTTGATATTATAAGGACTCAAAGACCTGACGGATGGAGACAGAAGTATGAACTCCTGCAATGCAAGTTGGAGTCTCAGTATCCAGGAAAGAGTCATCTAAATTTCCCTTTAAAAAGAACAGAGAGAACCTGAAGTTGAACTTAGCAGAGAACACTGTAACAATGAACTTGGGTGTCTAGCTGGGGATAGTGTCTGCCTGTGGATAAACAGGTGATGGCTCCTTTTATAGTAATAAGCAGGGCACAGACCTGTCTGCTGTGGCTCCATCTTCTCCCTGTCACTGTGGGACTTCTTGTCCTGAGTAGTTATAAACTCCAACAAAGGCATTTAGTAAAAACACAAAAATCCTAATTTTAGAATTGAGAGAGCCTGGTTACATTTTTGCTTTACTCTGTAACCCACTTCACATAAACGGAATGGAAAGTTTTGTTCTGATTCTATCATAGTGATGGAGTGCTTTGACTCTAGACTCATCTTCAAAATTTCTGCAGCCCCATCTATCATTTCTGTGACCGGCACTATAATTAGTTATGGCATGGTAATGTCCTCGATCCCAAAGTGGAAATTAATATCTGATATTTCTACATATGAAGATCAAGTGGATGAAACAGACATGTAAGTCTTATAGATGTTGCTTTGTTTTCTATTATACGTCAGTTTTCTGAGTCAAGGAAATAAAATACATAGATCGTCAATATTTGTGACCATATTGTTATAGTGATGAGCGCGAATTAGGTAAGTACTTAATAAATATCTGTTGAATAAGTGGAATAAAAGTGAAATCATTGCATGTTCTAACTATAATTGTAATGCACATAGAATCAAATGTAAAATTATCTTTCTTTTAAAAAACCACAGAGAATCCATCCCCCAGGAAAAGTATCTTGTTTTTGTAAAGAACCCTGAAAATCAAATATCTCCCTTATTTTCACTATGAAAAGGCTCTAGCAAATGAATCTCTTGAGGAATTTTTGCAAGTATTTACTTTCAGAACAATACACTCAATTTTCTGGGATCAATGACACAGGAAATCTTGTGAAGAATGTAACCTGGAATAAACCTGGGGCTGTTGATTTCCTCAACAATTAGCTTATTTGCCCTCTGCAGGATATATTGGGAGGTTGGGAGGGGGCTGTACTTGCAGTGGAAGTCAGCAGAAGGGTGTTGACTTACTCCTGCCAGTAAAAACAAGCTGTTACCTTATTTTCTGAAGTGACAACTCCTGGTGCTGGGCACAGCTTTTGTAACTGATGAACAGCCTGTTTAGAGCAATATGTAAAGAACTGAAAAAAATAAAATGGAAACATTTCATTTATGAATGCTGGAAATAGGTTTTAGGAGATGGTTTTCAATATTAAATCGGATATTGAAAAATCTAACAATTCCATATTAAATTTCTTAAAATCCCACATTATCTTCCTTTATATGACAGATAGGATTGATTAACTGTAGTAGATTAAGGTTCGAGAACAAATACTGTTGTTTCTCCAGGGTCAACCAACTACAGGCTTCACAGTGATCTTTTCATCCCAGCCTCTTTGGCCTTCCAGTCCTTGCACAGTGATGCTCTTTCCTGCCACTGGGCCTTTGCACATGATATTATTTTTTATCAGAATATTTTTCCTGCCCCTCTTTACCTGGTGTTCTACTATGCTTCAGATTTTTTAGGAAAGCCATTTCAAAATTTCTAAATTATTGTATATCACCATGTTTCTCTTCTTATTCTAAATTTAATTTATATTTGGGATATTAATTAATTAATATGTGACTCCTCATTACACTGTATGCTCCACAAAGGCAGGGATGATGTCTGTTTTGATTTCCCATTGTATCTCCAGCACACTACTTCAAATGAGGACTTCACAAGATTGGAGGAAAAAAGAATTTTGCCTGAAAGCCAGTGAGAGATGAAATAAACATGAAGCATATCAGTTGAGTTTGATGGGAGATAATATGCCAGAAAAGGAGAAGGTATTCTAATCATAGGGACTGCGTGAGTAAAAGAATAGAAGAAGGTAAGTGCAAGATGCATTCAGAAATCAGAGCATGGATATAGAGGAGGGAATGAGTGGAAATGAGCTTACAGTGGCAGATTGGGACCAGACTATCTCAAGCCTTGGTCTTGTTAAGGAGTTTGGACATTTTCTAAGCAATGAGGAGCCATTGGAAGACTATTAAGCAGTAGAATAACACAATCCCATCTGTGTTTCAGATATAACTCTGGCAGCAGTGTGGAAGGCAGTGGAACTAAAAATAGGATAATAAGAAATGTGCTCATCACTTTTCCCCTATTTGCACAGTAACCCAATTTTTAGCCTTGACATACATCCTGTTTGTGCAGGAAAATCCCTAAGCCTAGAGAGACAGCTCCTTATACTATCTTAAGGATTGAGTTTTGTTATAAAGCAAAAGAAAAAAGTGCCCATCAGCCACTGTATTATGTTGTGTGCCAGTAAGTGTCTAACAGTGAAATCATTTAACAAAAGTAATTGACCTAATACACGGAACTATAAAATTCAGGTATTGTTCAGACATTCTTAGGAAATGGACCTTTAGGCAATATTTTCAGAGAAATAGCCTAGGGAATCGGTGTTATGAATCTTCCAGGTTATCAGGAGAAGTCAACTAATTCTAAGACTGATCAGCAGTTTCCTAGAAACAACAGACTATGGGAACCCATAATAAAACTTGATATTACTAGACATTTTTCAAAATGATGACATTTAGGTACCAGGGACATAGTAATATTTATTGAGACCCTCTTAGGCACCAGATACTGTTCTGTTTTTAATATGACAAGCCCATGTAATCCTTACAATTTTATGAGACACTATGACCAGCTCAATTTTATTTAATACATATGAAAAATGGAGGTATAAAGAAGGTAAGTGACTTGTCCAAGGCTCCATAGATAATAAGTGAAAAGAGTGGATTCAAATCAGGCAGCATAACTCCTAGTTTACACTCTCAATAACTATCGCTTTAACTTGTCATGGTTGGAAAGTTCTTTCTTTCTTTTACCTTGTTACACCTTGTCCCATTCTTTATCCTTTTCAACTAAAGAGAAAATATCAATAAAACGGAGATCATGTTTGCCTGTCTTTCACTGTCTTTTACATAAAATCACATGGATTTTTGCTTGGTAAGATTTTGTAAACACCTGATTTTGTTTTTACAACTTGGTTCCAGCTGGCCTGGCTCAGGAGGTAAGAAGTTCTGGAAACACAGGCTTTTAGAGATTCTGACTCATGGTGCGTCTGCAGAGGCTACAGCTCTAACATGGAACCCTAATTGTTCCACCTTTTGGGCATTATTATCTCAGAGTTGATTATATCACCCTGGAAAAATAAATTTTGGGGGAAGTGCACAATTAAGTTTTCTTTTCCTAGTGTTCTGGTCCTAGAATTTATGCTGTCAAATAAAAATACAAATAAATCTACATTTCCTTGTGTCTCACTTTCACATACCATTTGTCTTGCAAAACCTCTTTAGAAACAGATATATCTGAACTGGATTTTATGTTATATTCTTTCTTGGTGTGATATTTGAAAGTATTCTTATAAAGGTACTGACATCTCTTGGTGGGTTTGACACAGTAATGTTCAGAGTTGTTGTAATAAAGGGGGAAAAATCAGAATACGAAGTGGCATGAGCTATTTTGATAGAGCCCATGTAAATTCAATAATGTCAATATTTGAAAGAGTTAAATTTGAATAACTTAAAAAATATTGTCACATGGTGATATTCTCTTGATCATGATAGCCACCTAATTTTATACATGTCTTAGTTGACTTAAATGACTAAAAGTAGTCTAAAGAAATCAAGAGGAGCGATTAGACTGTGTTTTTAAGTTATAGACTCTTAGGACATCAGAGATAGTGTAGTTCAACTCCCCATCCCTTCCTCACTCTCCCTCTCCACCTGGAGTCAGTTGTGCTGCTACTCTGGGATTTGTAAACTCAAATGTCTGTACGGATCAGACCACTGATGTAAATGAGTAAAGCAGGCTCAGAGATCCTTTTCTCCGCTTTCTTGAAGCCAGCTGTTCTCCCTTCTATCTTTTGTTTTTCTACTTTTAATAGAGACATGGGTTCAGGAAAAAGTTTCTTTACCATGAGGAAAATCACAGTGCAATTTAAGGCGATGGGCGGCAAGTACACGTTGCCTTTGGAAGGGATGGGATCCACCACCTCCGTGTGGGCACACTGGCCTCCACACTGCCCTCTGCTGGTCCTCCTCCTTTTGGCCCTTTCTATAATTCAGAGGTTTATTTTCTCATTCTTTGCACTTGATCCAGTATCAGTTTGAGTACTTTGAGTTGCAAGTAATAGAAAATATAATTAAACTGGCTTAAATAATGAAATAGTTACATGGTTTACAAAACTAGAGGTTGCATAGCAGAGGTTTGATCAGGGCTCTCTCTCCATGTCTGTGTTTCTTTTGCTCCTGGCCTTCATGTGTTGACTACATAATTCTTGTGCTGCTTTCTCTCAAGTAGTCACATGACTGTAGCAGCTTTGGGTGTTGTATTGGTACACCATATTGTTCAGGACAAGAGTGGAGTACCCTTATACCCCAGCCATCCAAGAAAATTCCTGGACATTCCACTGATGGAACTGGTCACTGTGGCCAGGCAGATGAGAATTTATTAATATTTATGAAACTCTGGGCCCATCCTCCTAGACTAGGATTACTACCTAGTTGGGAATGAATGAAAAGACTGCTAAGGAGCTCTAGGCTTCAAAGTTCTCCCAGGTCAAAATCCCAGAAAGAAGAGAAACAGTCACCCAGGATCTATACATTAACTATCCTGGGGGAATTCCCTACTTGGGGATTTGATCGTGTTTGATCCTGTTTGCTCCTTGGACCGATCACAGTATGGAATGTCACAATTGGGAAGGCTTGGGTCATTTCCTCACTCCTGTGCCCAGATATCAGGAAAGATCCGATAATTGACATTTCCTCCCGTATCACATGGATCAGGAAAGAACATTTTCCGAGTGGAAAAAGAGAGGCTAAATGGGTAAAAACAACAGATGATCATACTATTTTATATTCGGTTTTTCTGCTCTTTGACAAGGAGCTGACATGTCCCCAGGTATTAATTTTAAGGACAGAATCATAAAGAGACACCAGTGTACTTTTTTTTTTTTTTTTTTTTTGAGACAGAGTCTCACTCTATTGCCTGGGCTAGAGTGCTGTGGTGTCAGCCTAGCTCAAACTCCTGGGCTCAAGCAATCCTTCTGCCTCAACCTCCTGAGTAGCTGGGACTACAGTCATGCGCCACCATGCCCAGCTAATTTTTTCTATATATTTTTAGTTGGCCAATTAATTTATTTCTATTTTTAGTAGAGATGGGGTCTTGCTCTTGCTCAGGCTGGTCTCGAACTCCTGACCTTGAGCCATCCACCCGCCTTGGCCTCTCAAAGTGCTAGGATTACAGGCGTGAGCCACCGCACCTGGCCCCAATGTACTTTTAAAACACTGCTGGTTACAGTGGCTCCCATCTATAATCCAAGCACTTTGGGAATCTGAGGTGGGAAGATGACTTGAGGCCAGGAGTTCTAGATCAGCCTGAGCAAGAGTGAGACCTTGTCTCTACAAAAAATAGAAAAATTAGCTGGGCATGGTGGCATGCACCTGTAGTCCCAGCTACTCGGGAGGCTGAGGCAGGAGGATTGGATCATTTGGGCCCAGGAGTTTGAGGTTGCAGTGAGCTATGATGACGGCACTGCACTGTAGCCAGGGTGACAAAGTGAGACTCTGTCTCAAAACAAACAAACAAAACAAAACACTATGAAAGCAACACATAGAATTTGCATCTAAATGTATGTAACAATATTGTTTGGTTTGTTATATACTATAAGCTTACTGAGTATAATTCATAAATCATTTTATGGTATACATATTACTTAACACATGTCCAAATTTTAGTCCTTAGCACAATGTTCCACCCCACATTTTTCTTCCCCCACAGAATCTAAACTCATCACAAAATTGAGAGACAGAAGCTGCCCTTTGATTTCATTCCTGTAAGAGTTTCTCTCTGCCTGGAAGGAAGGGAAGGCATGTGCAGGCTCTGGCCGTGGATTCACATCAACCCACTGCCAGAGATCCTTCCTAAGGGGCTTGGGATAGGGATTTCTAGGCTTTGGCACAGAGATTTCTGGTTTTTGAAAAGCTCCCCCAGGTAATCAGGATAATTAGCTATTTTTGTAAACCTCCTAAGATGGATGCACTGTTTTCTTCTCAGCAACATATTTAGAGCCCAGTTTAAAAATGACAGAGTGCTAGCCTCTTCAGCCTGATAGAAAAACCCTTTTTGATGGGGGCCTGAGTTTCCCTACATCACCACGTGAGCATTTCTATTTGCAATAAAAATGGGTACTATGAGCTGACAGTGGAGATGGTTTCTTCTTCTCTGGCTGGGTTCACTCACATCTATGTTGCTTTCTAATACACAAGTTAGATCTATGTCAAGGAGGAACACATGTGACTTTGGCAAAGTTCCTACCTGTGCCTCCCTCTTTGTTTAGTGATTATGCTTATTCGCTTTTTTTTGTTTCTAAAAAAGAAGCCTGCCCCTCTCCTCCATGTCCCCACTGACGTAGCAGTGTTCTGGCAAGTGTTAACAGCTCTTGGTACAGCTCTTACAGCTCTTAGTGTTATCAGCTCTTGACCCAGGAAATAACCGGGCGGCAGGCGGAGAGTCGGAGAACAGTCTTTATTCGGTCTGCACCCTCAGGCATCTTCTGCTCGTCTGACCCCTCTTCCCCATTCTCCTCCTACTTTTATATCTTTGGTAGGACTCAAAAAGCGTCCAATCAGCAACAAGCATTAACATCCAATCAGCAACGAGCCATAACATCCAATCAGGAACAACCTATAACATCCAATCAGGAACAGTGGGATTCAAAAAGTACCCAAGCAAGACAGGAGCACGTGGCCGAGCACGGAGCGCAGGTCCGGACCAGACGAGGCCCGGTCCCAGCAGCAAGCACCCGCACACCCGCCCGCCGCTGCCTCCAGCCAGCTCCACACAGCACCGGCCTGCGGGGATGCAGAGCGGCAGGGAGGTGGTGAGCGGCCGGGTCCCAGCACCCGACGGTTTTCCCTGTCAGCAGAGTGATGGGATGCATAATGGGGCCAGAGTGTCTGCCCAGTGGAAAGTAATAAAAGGGGTCAGAGTGATTCCCATCTCTACATTTCGAACATCACCCAGGGAGTTTTGTGTTTATACTGCTTTGTCTACAAGTTGGGGCAACTCCTCTTCCCTCTGCCCAACAACAAAGTAACAAAGGCCAGTTCTAAAGCTCAGGGCTCTTTGGACGGTTGAAAGAATCCCACCTTCCAGGACAAGGCAGGGAAGAGGCAGGATAAGTTAGCATTTAGATCAACACTATCCAGTGGAAATACAATGCAAGCCACAGATGTGAGCCACATTGGTAATTTCACATTGTCTAATAACCACATTAGGAAAGTAAAAAACCTTACTTGGTATTGAATTTTGTAGGGATTAAAGGTACAATTTTTTGACCGATCTATTTTTGATGACTTACAATTTTTGCTTCACTTTGATTAAATAAAGGAAAAATAATCAAGAAAGTTCTGGTCTGGGGGAAGGAGGCAAATCCTTATCTGGCAAATGCTAAGACAGAGCCTCGGTACCTGCTACATGGAATGCAGAACAAAACTGCAGAGGGAAACGGACTGTACATTGTTCCTGTTGCTTGCAAGGAGGGGCACTGTAGGATGATTCACTAGTGAACTGGAAATCTAAGGGGAAGTAATCAGTTACACAGATCTGAAAGTTAAGATCCACAAAACTTGGTCTTATAAGTTTGAACTGTAGGAGATTAAATAGTATTCAGAATGATATGTATTTGAATTACCAGGGAATAGTCAGATAAAAACACTTGTTGTCAACTCAAAGTGACATTGAAGATTACTTATTAAGGATTTAAATCAACATACACACGGAGAAGCAGCACAGTTATGAGAAAAAAATAACAATCTCTATGATCTTGTCATTCTTATTTTGCTGATAAATTGAATGTCTAGGTTTGTATAAACTAGTGTGATCAACAGAGATTTGCATGACTTGGATAACCAACCTCAGCTAAAACTGAATTATTGAGCTTGATATTGATTCAAACATCTAGAAATTGCAGTACACTTAGTTTAGCAACGATGGCTATATTCCCAAGTGTAATTGAAAATAAACATAAACAATGTACCTCTATCTTCACAAAAGACAGGCTGGCAAAAAGAAATATTAGGTATTTCCTAAATCAAACAAAAATTGCCAAAAGCTATCTGCTTGTTCAGGGAGAATATGCAAATAGATCATATTCAAGATTTATGTTAAAGGTACTATAGCATGAAAAGAAATTAAATGCAGAGACCTTCACATGATTAAGTTTCCTAAACCTCTTTTGGTTGTTGACTTACAAGATTATGTAGCCTGGGAAACTTAGAGGACCAATAGACCTGTAACAAATAATAGTAAAGTTAAAGAAATGGTACATCATAACTTTAAACTTTCCCTGTGTTCAATGATTAGAGTGCTAGCTTAATGTGAATGACATTTTTCTTTAAGTAAATGCCCCTATGGTACTAGACAACATCATCTTTCAATAGCTATAATTCAACTGCTTGGTTCCTAGCAGGTGCAGACACTCCAAGGCACCCCTCCATTCCTGCCAAGGCCTAGGTTTGCTGTGGCTGAGGTTTCTGTGATCAGAAGGTTGATGCTCCTTTCTTATTCTATCCTAAGCTCTGGTACAGATTGCTATGCATGTGATATACAGTACTAGCTTTTATCAGTGGAAAACATTTCACTTATTCTTCTCACTCAAAATATTTATTGAGCACCTGTTCCAGCAAGTGTTAACAACAAGTGTATAACAGCTCTTGACCCGGGAAATAACAGACCAGCACGTGGAGAGTTGAGGAACAGCCTTTATTCGGCCAGCAGGCTCAGCCAACTTCTGCTCTTCTGACTCCCCTTCCTTGTTCTGCTCCAGTTTTTATACCCTTGGTGGGCTCAAAAAGCGTCCAATCAGCAACAAGCTTTAACATCCAATCAGAAACAGTGGGATTCAAAAAGTACCCAATCAGGATCACGTGAGCAGCGCGGCTGGAGGACGGGAGCAGGCGGCCAAGCACCAAGCGCAGCCTGGACCGGAAAAGGCCCAGCCCAGCAGCCCACCCTGGCCGCCTGGCCCCCGGGGATGCAGAGCAGTGGGGAGCGGCCACGTCCCAGCGCCCGACGGTTTTCCCCGTCATACCTACTATGGGGTCAAGAACCATGCTAGGTGCTAGAGGATACAAATATGAAATCCTACACTTGAGAAGCTCACAGTCAGTCTAGCTGAGGGTAAAACACAGACATGCCACAACGCCAATGTGATGCGAGAAGGGTCACAGCAAAGGACTTTGGAAACATTTTATACCAGTCAGCGCCAACTACTGCTCTTACTAGAATATTAAGTTGATAATATCACATTTCTTCAATACTCCATTGTAAAACCCTACTGTGCATTACTTTGTATGAGTTGACAATTGAAAGAAGGAGATGGGACTCATAGAAGTTTGCACCCAAATGGGGAGAGGAATAGTTTGGAGGCCTCACATAGTGGAGCAGGCTTAGAATGGCCCTGGGCAGCCATGTGGTGTTTTATTAATAAGACAGCCGAGAATAGAGGGAAGTGACCAGGCATGGTATTGAACAGGGGAAGCAGGGAAGCACGTGTTTCACAATTTTAAATAAGATTGGCCCTGACTTGGTCCTTTTGCTTTGTTTTCTTCCCACATGCTCCTTGAACATAAAGAAAAATTTAATAGAGTTGGAGAACAGGTCTTGTAGAGAACAACGGCTGAACACTTATTAATATGTATGGCCAATGCAATGATGAATAAGCTGTATGTGGGGTTTTTTAGGTTAATTAAGAATAAGAGGAGCCCGGGCACAGCTCATTACTCTGAACATTGATAATTAAAGGAAAATAGGCACTCATCTTGGCTTTCTGGTATAAACTATTTTTCGGGATAAACAAACAACATTAGTGGGTGGGGGAAAAGTTTTCTTTACAGAAAAATTTTGGCTAATAAATGTAGGAGGAATAATAGAACTGGAAAAAAATTACCATTTTGCAAGCTCTAATGAAATATCTGATATAATATACAGTAAGGGTCATTGAAATTTTGATGGAGGACTGAACTCTCTGATCAATCTTAGCATCACTAAAAGTGAGAAAAGCAGACAAGAGGTGCCTCTGTAGATGATGCAGAACAAAGTCCACGGCACCATGTGTGGAGTGTGCACAAAAAAATCAAACTCGAGTCTGATTAACATTAATTAGGAATCTAAATTCCAAATCATGGGACACGTTGGGGATAGAACCAGGCACACAGCATCTGGCAAAGGTCATCAGCCAGAGCCAGGGTGGGGACCTTTTCTATGTTAACTGACCAAGTTTCAAGTTTTAAATAGACTTTTCTCGAAGGTTGGAACATTTTGAGTAAATTGATTTTCGAAAAATGGACTGTGCTCCTGTAAGTCTGTATATTTAAAAAATTGTTAGTGATGGTGTAGCGAGGTAAACTCCAAATGTTGCAACCCTGCAATTTTACAAAATTGCAGAGTCTGAATTTGAAAGATGTGTAGGCAGACTCATCGGCTAATGGAAGAACTCATAGAGATTCTGCTCACAGACTTTTCTGATTCCTGTTTCTTTGTCAGAAATCAATGCAGTGACAAAGAAGAAACTTGATGCGTGTCTTGAGGAAGAAGTTGGTTATTCTGTCTAGTCTGCCAAATTAGTTTCCTGCCCATTTGCTAAACTAGTATTTGTGATGAGATTTCAGCAAGCAAAGAGATAGGGATGAACTACTCTAAAAACAGTCCCCCCAAAAAGTTAGATAAGTATTCAAAGTTATATTTGATTTTGATACTGGAGCTTATGGTCCACTGGAGTCTATCAGTGAGGATATGGTTCAGCTGTAGTGATTGAGAAATAAAAGTAGGTTAAAGAGTAAGGTCTGTTTCTCACTCAGAAATATGGACTGTGCAGTCAGGGAATTCAGGCCTGTTATAGCAGCTCCCTGGTCATAATCATACTGGTCTCCTTCCTTTCTGCCCCACCATCCTAGCTGCACTTCTGTCCATTCTGTTTGCGATCTAGCCAGCTAGAAGGGAGAAGGGAGAAAGGCCAAAATGTTCCTCCTCCCAACTAAGTCCATTCCCTTTAAGCGGCCTTCCCAGAAGTTCCACGCAGGAGTTCAACTTACATCTCTGGCCATGGAGCTGCATGGCCAAACCTAGAGGCAAGGAAGGCTGAAACTGCAGCCTTTTAGCTGGATGCATTGCTGCACCTAATAAAACTGGAGTTGTAATGCCAAGCAGGAAGGGCCATGTGGATTAGGGGTCTCTGTCATGAAGAAAACAGACATTTAAGAGAGAATTAAAATTACTGTTTAAATAATTTCATTTCTGAAAAATGCTACCAAGTGGAACATTCTATTAGGGAGACCTAATTTTGGAAGACATTTGTGTTATTTTTAATAGTATGCCAGATTCTGTGATGAAAAGAGTATAAATCTGTTGCATGTACTATTTTAAATGCTTCTGGGGAAAGACCATTAGCCCTTGTTGATGTGCATAATTTTATCTGTGGGTTATACTCATTTTTATGACTTTATAGTTTCATTATTTTATTTTGCTACAAACTTTTGTATGATTTACTAAAAACTGTTGAGATACCATTAACTTTATCATTTTTCCTTTCTCATTTTGCTTCCATTTATGGCCAAATAGCCCAGAACAATGACATTTGTAAATCAGAGGTTGTTTAGTAGTTGAGTAGCGCTGTTACACTTTCTTGTCTGAGAAATCATAATTGAGGTGGGCAAACTGGCAATGGTCTGGTACCTCAGCCTGAGTTATTGTGCATCCATTTCTGTCATAGGTCAGTTTTCTGGGGAAAGTGCATGCAGATGAGGAAGTCTGCGTAGACTTCTAACCTTTGAACTCTTGTGGATATATGACTTCTTTGCCTTATTTTGCAAAACTCCATTCATGATTGAGATAGCTCAGGATTTTAAGTTATCTGAGACAGCTTCTATAAGACCAAGTTCCTAGGGAATAGAACTATGCAGAATTCTCCTGGCCCCAAATGCCATATATTACAGCAGTGTATTTTGTAAATTTTGATTTATTATGTCAAAAACTGAGTTATTCTCCTAAGTCAATCTCTTTTTTATTTATATATCATAACTTTATTTGAAATAATTGGCTGAGCCTATAAGCATGCAGAATGAAACATCATCTACACATCATGTTTCAGTGAGCAAAACAAGGGTCTTGGAGTCTGAGGATAAGGAGCCCTGAGTCTGCCCCCTTCTGACTTTAATACTGTTGTCAAAACCACAAGGCGGTTTTGGTCTAGGTCTAGTTACTTGTTGCCCAAAAATCCAATTATGGAGACAATGAGGATTGCCAAGGAAGAAAGGAATCTTTAAGATGACAGATAATCTCTTGTTGGGAGAACAGGCAAAGCTGCCTCAAATCCATATCTCCAACTAAAGGATATCATGGGCTTTTAAGGGAAGGGCCACGTGCGTGCCTTGGGGCAGGCCATGGTGTATCTCACAAGGGGGTACATGAGCTAGGGGCAGGTTGTGGGGGATAGTGGATCTTGGTGACAGGAAGTCTGCCCAGGGACCTTCAGAATCTCAATGCCTTTGCTTTGTAGAAAGAAAATCCATGATTTCAGGCCAGGTGTGGTGACTCATGCCTAATCCTAGCACTTTGGGAGACCAAGTCTGGGAGATCACTTGGGGCCGGAATTTCGAGACCATCATTTCTGGGAAAGAACTCCAAGGGTCATGTAATTGTTAAGGGAGGAGATTATAAAAACTACACAAGGGTTCAAGGAGCTGGCTATGATACTGGGCAACTATACTTTCTCTGAGTCTCAGTTTGCTCACTGTCACTTCTCACTAGATCCTACTTGGATGACCAGACATTACTCTGTGCCAATCACTGTACTAAGCACAGGGAAATGACTGTGAATAAGAAAAAGTTAATTGTTGGCTTTTATCTAAGGTTGAAGCTGAGGTTGCAAATTCCATTGCTTTCTTAGCTCAGGCGGATAACAGAGGTGCCTGAAGAGGAGGGGAAGTGAAAAACAATCAGGGAGAAATGGGAACTGTGGCTGAATTTGAGGCAAAAGGTATTCAGATTCAACAAAGGTTTGGAATCCCGGCCATGTCCACAGCCCTGCATTAAGCAGTGGGAATACTGGCAATTCCCATACACTCCACAGGTAACCTCTCTGTCCGGTGCTTTGGCCCGGCAGTTGAGAGAGGGCTCTGGAGGCCAGTGTGTTTGGACCCTCACTCAACTCAATGACTTTGGGCAGTGTTTTAACCTCCATATGCCTCAGTTTTTTCCTCTCCAAAATGAGAAAAATAGTAGGTTTAGTGTCCTTGCAGTGAGTTGGCTTAATAGTTAGAACAGTGTCTGTCACATAATACACATTTGTCAACCTTAAGGGAATTCAGAAAATACGATTCATTATAGAGTTTATTCCAGCTTAAAGCTTGAGGATGGCCAGCCCAGCACAAAGTCACGTTGTCCTGGATATACACTCTGAGTAGCAGCAGTTACAAGTGGGTTTTTAAAGATAAAAAAGAAAAGGCAGCTCCCAGGTTGTTTACCAAGAAGTTACATTAAAATAATACAAGCTTTTGATCGGCTATACGTTACTCTTTTTATTACAAATTCCAGGAATATGAAAATCATGGGTGAGGCACCTTGTCAGGAGCAAAATGCCTTTAAACAATTGGCCCCACGCATGAGGAGGTGGGGGAAGACCGAAGTCCCGTACTCAGGTCTCTCTGGGCCTGATAAATTTTGCATACCTTACATAGCTCAGACTGCTTTGAGCTATTTTGCTTTTTTCACACTCAATAAATATTAGCTATTATTGTGGGAGTGCACACAAAAGGACTCCTCAAGAAAGTCTTAGAGGGTGAGTCAGAGTGAAACAGTATGGTGGAAAGATTGGCAGCTAGAGAGCGTGTGTGCTTTGTGGCTATACCAGAGAGGGCAAGTTTGATGAGAGTGGCTAGATATAAGTATAAATGGATTACTGAGACATTTTTTACTCTTTCGTAGAGTAACACTCTGATGGTTAATTTTATGTGTCAACTGGCTGGTCCATGGTGCCCAGATACTTGGTCAAATGTTATTCTGCATGTTTCTCTGATGGTGTGTTTGGATGAGATTTACATTTAAATTGGTGGGCTTTGAGTAAAGTGGTTGCCTTCCACATGTCCTCCATATATCACCCTTCATATTGGGCCTCATCCAGTCAGTTGAAAGCCAGAACAGCACGCAGGCTGACCTTCTGCCAAGCACGAGGCAACTCTCCAGCAGACTGCCTTTGAACTTCCGCAACGTTGGCTCTTCCTGGTTGCACAGCACACTGCCTTGACTTGAACTGCAACTCTTTCCTGGTTCTCCAGCCTGCTAGCCTCCCCCATCAGATTTTGAACTCACCAAGCCTCCATGATCATGTGAGCCAATTCCTTAAATATCTGTATACATCCTATTGGTTCTGTTTCTGTGGAGAACACTGACTAATACAAATGCTTTGGAAGGCAGAATAATGCCCCCCTCTCAAAGGTATCCATGTCTTAATCTTTGAACATGTTACATTATGTGGCAAAGGAGAATTAAGGTTGTGGATGGAATTAAGGTTGCTAATCAGCTAACCTTAAGATAAGGAGCTTGACCTGTATTATCAGGTTGGGTCCAATATAATCATAAGGGGACTCAAAAGTAGAAGAGGAGGCAAGAGAGTTCCGGGTCACAGGGAGATGTGAATAGAGATGCAAACTTGGCAGGGACTTCAGTCTTAAGGGATGGAATGCAAGTGTGGTGGCTCTCACACCCTTCCTCCTCCTCCTCCTCTTCCTACACTTCCCTCTGGTGTTGGGGCAGGCAAGATAGTGAACAGAGACTGAGCTCTCATTGTTTCATGACTTGGTTGGCTTTTCCTCTGGCTAATACTGACTTCCCATGGGATGCATCTATGAAGCAAGCATTGACCAAAGGTGTGCCTATGTGTGTGGTTCTTGGGTAGAACCTATGGAAGATCTTGCTTGGGCTCTGACCTCTTCCCTCTTACTCCCTAACTCCCACCTTGTGTGGTACATTCCGTGACCTCTTGGTGTTGGGTTTTACTTAACTAGCATTGAGACATCTTAGGTACTATCAAGACTGCTCAAACCTAACCACCTTCCTCTGGCCTACTTGCCCCTAGGAAATGAATGGATTCTTGCCCCCACACTTCCCAAGGTGGCAATTTCAGCAGCATCAGAGGCTTCAGGGTTTAGTGACCGATTGCCTTTCAGACAAGAGAGGAAACTTTCATTAGTACTTGACATATGGGGTAAAGGCACCCCCATCATTTGAGAGTTATTCTCTTGGGCCTCTTGGACTGGGGGATAGTAATAATCCCCTGTACTTCTCTCAGAGTTAGCTTAGGGAAGGGATAGTCTATTGCACAATGTTGCACTTTTATAAAATGCAACCTTTCTCTTTCCTCAGTCCTCTTATTACTTGGGACTAGGCACATTACTGCTGCCCTGAGCAAACTCATGTTCATCAGTAAGGCAGGAGGACAGAGAAAGGGGATTAGCAGGAAACTCACCATGCCTATTTCGGATCTTCAATAGATTCAATTCACATGAGGAGGAAGGCAGGTGGGAATTAATGAGAATACTTGATGGGAATTTGTATTTCTTTTAACTCCTGCTTGAACTAAAGGAGCCTGTAAGTTCCTTGAAGTTGGAGATTGCATCAGTTTTATTCATTTTTCCTTTCTTTTTTTCCCAGCACTTAGCATAATATATGGCACATAGTAGCTCTAGCAAAAAGTAGCTGCTCAATAAATATTGCTTAATTGGATGATTATTACATTTCTTCTAAAGAGAAATTTGAAGGGTGCCATTATCTGCTGGTTTTGTAATTAACTTTGTAATAGAACTTTACAACTAGCAGTAACCACCTAGTCATACTCTGACAATGATAATATTGAGATACAGACAGGTAAAAGATTACCTAGGGTAATTCAGGGAGTTAAAGCCATGACTAGTACCATGATCCCTCCTAAAAACTGTATTTCTGTAAAAACAAGCAAACCAAAAACAATAAAGGAAGGTGAATCTGTGTTTGACAACCTGCTCTCAAGCATCTCACCTGTAGACTTGAAGATCCTTGATGTAGACAGCCATTCATTTGGGGTGGGCTAACCTCCCTGTTGACATAATGCATACTCAAGTTTAATTCATTTCTTTAGGGTTTATCTTATACCTCTTATTATTTTGTCCCAGCAAAATTTCACCCCATTGCCATTTGATCAAAAGCCTTGCTGCCCTCTTCCTTGAGTGATGGAGCTTTGTTCTTCCTTGTAGCATTGTCATGGGGCCCAGGGTTAGAGTTTTAGCTCTTTGCTTTCCATCACTACTTCTGGGCCATTCCATATTCCTCTCTGCAAAAAACGGCCTTTTCTTTCTAGATATCTGTAGCTAGCTTTGTCATTGTCATCTACTGACTTCTTGGTGGCCTTCTTATGTTTGTAGCACGTTTTGACACTGGACTCATTCCCTTCATTACCTCAGCCCCTGATATCACTGTAGGTGTTCATGGAACTAAATCATCTGACAACTTAGCCTCATAATTCCTGGACTGTTCAACCTTCATGACTTTTATTCCCACCCACCTTGAATCACCTACTGCCATGGTCACTACTTGAATATTATCACCAGCTATGGATCCACTCCAGAAATATTAAGCATCATCATTCAGTTCTTTGATCATAACTCATTCTAGGCCTGTCATTCTCTTATTCCCTTCTCCAGCCTCCTCATAATGTCTAGTTGATAGATTCCTTCATATTTTCCAGTCCACCACTACCTTCTCTTTCTGGTCTTCACTTCTTTCTTTATTCCATCCCACATTCCATGGTTCATTGCAACACTCTTAGCAGCATGGAGAAGTAGAAATGACATGGACTTTATTTACTTTGTTTTTTTGGTGACATGGTCTTGCCCTGTTGCCTGGACACGAATGCAGTGGTGTCATCATAGCTCACAGCAACCTAAAACTCTGGGCTCAAGTGATCCTCCTGCCTCAGCCTCCTGAGTAGCTGGGACTACAGGTGCATGCCACTATGCTGGGCTAATTTTTAAATTTTTTGTAGAGATGGAGGGTTCTCACTGTGTTGCTCAGGCTGGCCGCAAACTCCTGACCTCAGCAATCCTCCTGCCTTGGCCTCCCAAAGTGCGAGGATTACAGTGCCTGGCTAGACCTGGACTTTAAAGTCAACAATTGGCTCAGTTATTTAACATATGATCCATGGTAGGGCCAGTGCTAGGGGCTGCCTTGATTAGGTTCAGGAGGATTTCAACTCCAGTGCTGGCCCTCACTAGCTGTGTGACTTTGGGCAGTTTCTGTATCAGCCCAGGTCCCATTTTGAGAGAGATGGCACTAAAATTAGGATACTCTGAGGAGGATTGAATAAAAGAATTATTTGCAAAGGTGAGGGCAGGTTCTGTAAACCACAAGGCCATTGGCTTAGCTTAGCCTAATGGGGCAAGAGGACAGAGGCCTACCGAGAAGGGTGTCTTGAGAGGAGCTGTGGTGACCCAGCAGGTAGGACCCTGCAGAGCTGCTTGGATCTCCTTCCAGGACTCCTCACTGGTCGAACTCTACTAAAATACAGATGGCAAAGCAGCCATCGATGTCCTACACACAGGACAGCCGGGGCACAGAGCAGCATGGGAGAGAGTACACAAGGAAAATACTCTGCGGGGCGTTATCTGCTTTATTGGCATCAGTTTCTTCATTTTGAGATTACATCATTTCTGGTGCAGAAAACCCATTCTCCTTACCTTCAGGCAAGCTCTGTCCCTTCAGTAATTTTTCTTATTCAAATTCAAGATGTTTTCAGTCAGTTTGGGTTTCTCCTCTCCCCTCTTCTCTTTCTCTTTCACTTCTGCAGTGGAGGGGACGTCAATATCATGCCATGTTGGTAGAAAGAACTTCTGGACTTGGATGGCCCGTTTGGTGTTCCTGGCATCTTCTGGCAGTGCCAGGAGTCCACTGGTTGTGGTGACTAGCAATGACCCCAGTGGTATCTATTAAGACAGCTGAGTCGCGCTTTGCCTGACTCACATAGTCCACATGTCATTTGAGCTATGTCCTTTCACTGGGGTGTGTGATCCCCTCACCAGCAATGCAAGACCCTCCTGTGCCTGCTGCTTCTCAGTATCCCATTCGCATTGCCCTTTGCTGCCAGACATTTGGTTGCCTTGTCACCCCATCTGCAACACACGGACTTCTCAGATAGCTTACCAAGTTCCCAGCACTCCATGCGGTCCTCTGTCCCATGCAGGGCAGCAGGGGAATCCTGTGGGGTTTGCTGCCTCTGCGAAGGCCCAGACAGAGGTGCTCTGTTTCCAGGCCTTGCTGCTGTAGGTGTCTTTCCTCTCTGAAGCTCACTATTCCCTGGATTTCACCCAGGAACCCAGGCACAGGTGCTTTGGCTCCATTCCTCATGAGGAAAGGGAGCTCTGTGGTGCTGCTCTTCCTCTGGGACTCAGCCGGCGCTGGGCAGCACCCAGCCTCCTCCGTCTGAAAGTCTGGCTCGCGAGCATGAACAGACTGTATCTGTGGAGGCGGGAGGCTCTGACTTTTCTCTAGTCTCCTTCCAATCTTTTGTATGGCAGAACTCTGGGCCCAATTTCCTTTACGGCTTAGCCTTTTAAGTTCCAACATACTGGATCCTGCAAATCTCAAATCTTGGCTTGGTAGATCATTACACCTCTGTCCAAGAGGAGGATCCACAGGGAGGAGGAAGGCAACATGGAAACACGGGAGGCGGGAACCACAATGAGATCTTCATAGTGTACCCAGTTAACTTAAGTCCTCTAGACCCAAACCCACAGTAGATGAAATGCATAGTAGACTCTATAATTATTTACATAAATGAAAAGATTAATAAATCAATAAATCAAGGAATTAACCAAAATCCAGAAGAAGAGTTGCAAATCTGGCTGCCAGCTGTCTGTCTGTCTTACCCTTAGCTGCTACGCAGTCTGCTGGAACGGTCTAAGCAGCCAGTGCCGCTGCCGCTGATTAAAGCGCTGCATTTCATAGCCTTGCATTCTGCTCAGGAGGATTCCTCCGGGAGAGAATGGGGCCAAATCTGTTTCTAGGGAAAACATTTGGTTAATATAACCCTGAGGAAATCAGCGATCAGCCCCTACTCCCCCCACTAAAGAGTGTTTTGGGATTGTTAGGAAGCTAGAACAAAAGCCAAGTTACTGGGAGTTTTTTACAAGTGTACGTTGCAGCTGCTAACCAACGTGAGAAGTGGATCGTTTGAGGCTGTCCTACCCTATTTGCTTTTGTCTTTAACAAAATTCTGACTTGCTTACTGTGGAGTGTCTGTTTCAATTTTTCCCCATATGTTTCTGAAGCATTAGGAAGTGAAAGTGGAAAGTACTTTAATGGAATGAGTCTGCAGATGGTAAAAATTTGGGAGGAATTACAGACAGTTTAGGAGATGTTCTTAAAATGCAACTTGATCTTGAAAAATGGGAGACATGGGCTGCAATCAGTAAAAGGAAATTTGATAAAGTAGCTCTTGTAAGGAGAAATGAAAACATAGTATTCAACGGGGCAAAATCTAACTTCAATAATACTGCTCAGCAAGCTTTTGAGGATTCGGCTATTAATGTAAAGATTATGAATCACGTGAGTGTGTACAGATGACAGTAGGTATATTGTTTTACATCAATAAAAAAAATCACTAATAAAATTACCTTAGAAAGACCATTTCACCATACATGAGTCAATTAAGTGGCTGCTGTAATTGAAGCAAGAATAATAGCATATTTGGAAAATAAAATAGCCCAAACAACCCAAAAAGAGGAAAGAAGAAATGCCAAAACTGAGGATAGCACATTCTCTATAGCACATGCCTTGGGCTGCCTTACTTATAAAGACAGAAAGCTTGTTCTCTCTAGCTTTCGCTTCTGTCTCTGCAGCAATCTCCTTCCCCCTTCATCAATTGTTGTGTTGGAGATAGCTGTGTGATCAATAGAAGTATTCGGTGACTATCTTAACATCAGTATAGAACTGATCAACTGAATTCTCTCCTACATTCCCATGCTTGCCACTGGGCCTCTGGTGCAAAGAACTAGATTAATCATAAGCATGATTCATAAAGTACTCCCAACATAGATCTATTCATGGCTATTTTTATTTTTTTACAATGTAGTAATCATCTGTAAATTCATCACTTGAAACACAAACTGGGAACTTGGAATAATCTCCATCTTGATCCCAGGTTCCAGGTTCCACTCCATCTTCCCATCACCCTGCATCTCAGATGACATGAGGTGACTATCATCTAAAATTCCATGTTCATCATTTCTTCTTTCTATTTTATGTGGTTTTATTGCATCTATTTAGAATCTTGAAAGGTATATTTTTAAGTTTATAAAGAACATACTATGTGTAACTGTTTGGGACTTACTTTTTTTTGACTTCTACTTCCAAGATCTATCCACATTTTTGTGAGCTACTGTAGTTTATTCATCTTTACTTCTGTATAATATTACATTGCATGAATATACCAGAGTGTTTTCAATCTTCTCTCCTGTTGATGTATTCTTGGGTTATTTCCAGGTTTTTGTTACTGTGAACAATTCTTCCATCAACATTCTAGGAGACCTATTCTACTGGAAGAAAGAGTTTGTCCTGGATCATTTTCATCATCATTCAAACAGGCTCTAGTGTTTCTTATGCTAAAGTCACCCATCTCCACCCTTGCCCCATATTCTCTTGCTACTACTGTCAGATATCTATATTCTCCTTCCCAGCCAAGACTCTTCTAAGAGTTTATATGCACTGTCTTTAAGTCTTCAAATTCTACAGTGTTTCCCCAAAAATATGACAGGGTCTTATATTTATTTTTCCTCAAGAAGACGCCCTAGGGCTTATTTTCAGGGGGTGTGTTATTTTTTTTAAGTACGATACAACAATACAACAATCTACATTTATTCAAATATAGTTAAGTCATCTTCTTCTGGAACATCATCATAACTCTCCAAACCCCGAAGTCCATCCTGAATTTCTTGCGACTCTGTTTCCTTTAGAACCATTGGCCCCAATCTCTCATGTCGAGCAATAGAGCTCTCATTAAATGAGCAGCTCTTATCCATGTAACCTGCTCGGAGTGTGCAGGGTCCAGTCTGCACAATGGAGCAGCAGTGATCTCTATGGACTCAGCAGGAGACTGCTTGCTGAAGCTTTTCCCCTATCCCCTAGTGTTTGTGGGGGGTGAGAGAGGCCCACAGTGCTGAGTAAAATGGCAGCCCCAGCTTTCCTTCTTCCCCCTGGGGATACACAATACCTAAAGCGGAGCGTCCCGCTCCTCACTTCACTGAGGAGACTGTCCCCTTGAAGCCTCAGCTTGCAGCAGCACAGGATGGCCAGGACCTGACAGGGGGAGCCGACCTTGTTGGTGGGGCTGCCCGCACCTTTCCGGTCACCTCTGGAATAGTAGCTGTCACGATGGGGCAGAGATGAGAAGGGCTGCTTGCCTTCTTTACCGCTCTGTGA